>LPNX010135674.1:43034-118407 GCA_001517045.1 Pseudotsuga menziesii | reverse complement strand
GAAATTGTGTATTAAGTGGATCACAGGAATTTAATGGTTGGTGAATTGGTTGGTGAATTTAGTGTCTGCCAATTTGGTTGGTGAATTTAGTGTCTCTGCCANGAAATTGTGTATTAAGTGGATCACAGGAATTTAATGGTTGGTGAATTGGTTGGTGAATTTAGTGTCTGCCAATTTGGTTGGTGAATTTAGTGTCTCTGCCAATTTCTACGGCGAAAAATATATTACATGCTATTGGGCATTAAATGCGACGGCGGTAGCATTGTGCGCGGTTGGATCTTACTTTGGAAAGAATCCGGCGCACAGTGCGACTGCCATCGCATTTAATGCCCAATGGCATGTAGTATATTTTTCGCCAATTTCTCCCTGAGCAAATAAGATTGGTAGCATAGGGGTTCACATTCTCATCATTAAGGATCATTATTTTTGTTTAAAAATAGGTTGTGGTTTGAATATCAACAACTTTTGAACTGCTTGCACTTTGAGTATTATTGGTTTTTTCAAAATATATTGGGCTGCCATATTTACATATAAGGGGAGATTCATCTGTCATTATTACCTGGTTCAATGGGCAGGCTACCCTCTCTAGAAGGATGGCGTCTTAATATTAGAGACCTTCAATTTTCATTTAGCCATCTCAAATCTTCTCATGTTAACAGAGAATTCAATGTCAAGGTGAATGGCTGGCTTATCTAAGGAGGCACTTCATTTGGCATCTCCTTGTCTTTGGGAATTGTTCTTTTCAACTCTATTAACTCATAGACCTACTCCCTTCAGCTCCTCATTTTTAGGGCTTGAGTATGGTATCACACCTTAGATCAGCTATTTGCCTTGACTTGCTCTTCTATGTAGCTTGGTGATTGGAGATAGGGACTGGAAGATGGTATTGTTTTTATTTCTACTACTTGCCGGAGGATTCACATCTTAGTTACATACTATTCTGTATTTTGGATATGAGACTGAGCACGGTCTTCTTGGCTAAGGCCCTGCTATCATATATATATATATATATGCACACCTTGTGCTGGTTACCTTTTATTAGAACTGCTATTTTTATCCCAAAAGGATAACTATTTCTACCTGAACAAAAATTATGAGACTGAGCACGGTCTTCTTGGCTAAGGCCCTGCTATCATATATATATATATGCACACCTTGTGCTGGTTACCTTTTATTAGGACTGCTATTTTTATCCCAAAAAGATAACTTTTTCTACCTGAACAAAAATTATGTAACATGGGGTAGCTAATTTAATATGTAACAAGAGGTAGCCCATTTAATATTGGGGTAAAAATTATGTAACATGGGTTGCTGCAAAGCCAACAACTCTAGGGCAACATTAAATGGATTACACCATAGTAGTCGTAAAAAGGAAACAATTCGATGACATATTTTCTTGAGAACCCATTGGCTTTGCCAATTTCTACGTAAGCAATAACAAGGTTAAGGTTGGCATGTGGTATACTTAATGTTTTAGTCAGTTGCGTGACTCTACAATAAATGACAACTTGCCCTGCATTCTTTCTTTCACAGCTGCCATCCCGAGAACAGCAATGGATTTCTCTATATATGCCAGAGCCCGAAGCGCCAGAGACAAATCGGCAATCTTGGTTATGTTTAGCGTTCTTGATGCATCTATTCCAAAAGCATATTGTAGATCGATTCTGTAAATTTCTTTTCTTTGTCAGCCGATAAAATTTTATGTTATGGATCTCCATACGCGTATGGATCCGGGCATTGATGATCATGAAATGGAAGGGCAAGGGCAGCCAGTAAACCCTATCAGCCAGGCTATCAGCAGCTCGCTATTGTCTCTCTCTGTTAACGTGATCTTTGAATTTGAAGAATCCATTACAGATATCTCTCGTTGCACGAAAGTTCTCACAGGCGCAGCATTGCCCACGAATCCACTTTTCTCCTGTATAATGGTGATTGTTCTGTTCCTATGGTCAATGCCCTTGCATACTAAAAAAATTGGATAATTGACAAGAAAATACAATTGTGATTCTATTATTATTGTTTGAGATATAAGTTTTTAATTTACGTTATACTTCCCCATGTTAAGCTTGTAGAAGCGCCTCTCACTGAACTTTGAAACATCACATTTATATGCTATAATTATGTTTCACATAGATTGGAGATTTGTATTTTGCAGAAGGAAGATGTTCGAGGAATTTTACGATGGGAGAAAACAACAGTGAACACCAATAACCACACATTTATTGCAGAGTTCCCTCCTGGCGAGGAATCATACGATGCTTGTGTGGCTGAGTACATCTCTAAACTGGCCCTTGCGCCTTTTGATCACTCACGTCCTCTCTGGGAATTACACTTCCTGAATTACAAAACGAACAAGGCCAATGCCACCATGGTTTTTAGGTTCCATCATGCCCTAGGAGATGGGATTTCTTTGATGTCAACGTTGTTTTGTATTGCCAGGAGAGTCGACAATCCTCATCTCCCACCGACCTTTCCTACTGCTAAGCCTAGTGTTAAGCCCAGTCAGTCCGGCATTAGCCTCCTCGCTAAATTTCTTCAGAAACTATGGTATATGATGCTCGTATTGTGGTACACATTGGTTGATGTGATAAGCTCTTCACTGAGCATGACAGGATGGATTGGCGATAGCCAGATGCCTATTAGAGGACCTCCTGGATTCAAATGCATGCCCGTTGCTCTTTCTTCTGCTACGTTTTTGCTGGAGGATATCAAACATATTAAGAATTCTGTAGGAGGGGTATGTGAATCCCAGATACTCCCAACACTAACTCATATTGTCTAGTTGATATGTATACTCACTGTAATTCGTTGAAATGTATACTATATTGTGTAGTTGATATGTATATTGTCTAGTTGATAGAAGGGGTATGTGATTCCCAGATACTCCCAACACTAATTCATATTGTCTAGTTGATATGTATACTCACTGTAATTCGTTGATATGTATAATATATTGTCTACTTCATATGTATATTGTCTAGTTGATAGGAGGGGTATGTGATTCCCAGATACTCCCAACACTAATTCATATTGTCCAGTTGATATGTATACTCACTGTAATTCGTTTTGTGTTTTTTTTATCCTTCTCTGCAGACAGTGAATGATGTGATAACAGGAATAATTTTCTATGCCATGCAACGCTACTTGCAGATTTGTCTCTCAGCTGGTATGTCAGTGTACCCTATAATTTATATGAGTTCAGTCCAAAGATGTTTTAGAACACTACTAAATAGTGTATAGTATTTAGAGATATTTTTGAGTGTCTGCAAATATGCAATATTTCTACATTATTTAGATTCTAAACAGTTCACGAATCTCTGAGTGTAGTTGCAGATCACGGTTTACAAAATGCTTATGAAAAGAGATTCGAAATGCCAGAGGACACTGTTACTAAACAGATGAAGAATTCAAAACTCACAGCACTATGTTTGATAAACATGAGAGAATCGGCTGGATTACTGGTACTGCATTGAACAAACACAGCACACACTTCAAAAATGTTTATTTATTCAGTTAATTATGCTTGCCTAGACTTAAACTGTGCAGAACATAGACGAGCAGAAAGCTGAAGCCCATTGGGGGAATCACTTTGGGTTTTTGCCTGTGCGGCTACCTATACTGGGTAGGCTGGAGAATCCCCTGGAGTTTGTGAGAAGGGCAAAGAATAACATGGATAGGCATAAAATATCTTTAGGTGCCTTCATCAATGGAAAAATAATGGCATATCTGGGATGGCTGAAAGGACCACAGGTACGTTCAACAGATCAGGATCCATTGTATTTATAACTCTTATTGCTTAAACAATAATCTTGTTCCTTAATTCTAGCTTTGATACAGGCGGTTTCTAGATATTTATACAATACCCTGGCAAATTCAACTTTTGCTATATCAAATATGATTGGTCCAATGGAGAAGGTAGCATTTGATGGGAATACAATAAAAAGCTTTTCCTTCTTTGTAGCTGGTGCACCCCAAGTGAGAATACATGTCACTTAAATTCCTTCTCTTTTTTTTTAAATGAACAAATTTGTTCAAAATATTTGATGATTACATGGAATTTAAACGCGGAATTTGTTTGATGCAGTCGCTGGAAGTGTTTATTGTGACCTATTCTGGTGTTGTCGTGCTGCAAGTCGTTGCCCAAAAGGCGTATGTCGATGCAAATATGTTGTGCAAGTGTTTCATAGAAGCCTGTGAGGAAATTAAGAAAAAAACGCGCTGAATAAGTGAAAACAGAAAACAGGATCAAGGGATGTACTCAATACACATTCGAGGGTTGTGTCAAGATCTCATTTTTTCTTTTATATATTCGTGTAACCTCCTTCAATTTCTTCGTCTTAATAATCTTCCTGGTTATGTTATGTAATCAGTGATATTTAAAGTTTATTAGAACTGAGTGGCTCAGTTCATCTTTCTGTGTTTGTGGGAAATTTGTGATTTTATATCAAAACAAAATGCCAATTGCCAATAATTCTCAGTTTCTAAAGTAAACAAAACAGTTTTGCTTTTTCTTTATATTCAAATAAACAAAAACAACTAAAAAAAATTAATAATCCCAAAAGCCCAAACAAAAAAAAATTAATAATCCCAAAAACCAAAACAAAAATATGTGACGATAACCATTTTCTCTATCTTTATTTTCTACCCAGCTCCAAATTTGAAGCCTTAAGAGCCCTTCAAAGGCCATTTTAAACTTCATAGAAGGCCACAAGGAATTTTACCATGTAAAAAAAATTTAGTTTCATTTTCAATTACTTCAATAATGAAATTGAGTAAGCCTCCTTAAATTTGCAACAGAAGGGCAGCTACAAAATTTGCCTATCCAGGGATTAAGTGGGTCCTTGAATAGTCGGATCATGGATGAGGATCGCAGTCCCAATCAACACGGACCACGATGGGCCACTAGGCTGCCTAGTGCCAAGTTCAAGTGGGTGAGTCAGGATTGTGACTCACGATTTGATGTTCACTTCCAAAGCATTTAATGGCATTGGCATGCATTAGTGATTCTCCAACTTCATTCAATCTTGTGATTCTCCAACTTCATTAAATCTTGGTATGAGATGATGCCATGTGCCAACTCGATTTTCCATTTGTCATCTTATTGTTCACCGAGTCACATGATCTCACAACTTACAAGTCACTTGAGTATTTGAGTATATGATGTGAAATTAAATACTCATATGAGTCATATCTATGGATGGTGAATTGATTTGATAACCCTCCATTGTCAAGGCTCCTTAAGGAAAAAAAAATGGTGTTGTTTTTTGGGTTACAACTTACAAGTTGCAAATTACAATGCATTGAGCAATCTTTGCTAGATTTGAACCTAACCTGGTCCAATGGGTATGTAAGTTTCCAGACCAGGGTTTCACCCAGTGCTAGAAATTTCTATTATGACCACCACAAGACTGGGATGACGGATCTTTTGTAGCAGGCTAGTAGCACGTCGCCCTTAGTTTGTGCTCATGATCATATCCTATACCAGTTAGTCCAGGATTCTAGGATTTATTCCAGTTTCCATTCATTTACTAGGGTCAAAATCATTTGAATCAACACTCCTAGTCTCCCACGGTCCACCTAGGCCGCTTAGTCTACCTATCTCATCGGAGGAAGGGGGTTAGGCAGTAGAGCCAAAGGAAACTGGAATGGAGGGCTTGCGAGAGAGAATGGTTGTACAATATGCATAAAGTCATCTCTAAAAGAAACGAAAGAATTTGTCATATACCTGACTGAATATTATCATTACTTAATTTGTCGGGATGCTTACACGGTGACTCTTGCACCCAAGTTGTTTATGAGGGTTTCCTATCTCTACAATGGCTACAATTTAGAGAGGCTCATTCCCATCATTATAGCACCAGTGGGTTTCTCCTGCAAATATCGCTATTACGTCTCCCCTCCTCACTCACCTCACCTTTTGACTTGAGTCTTCTTCTTCTTCTTCTTCCTCCCGTGGGCTCTCTGATCTACACCCTGAGCGCCCTCATAACGAAGAATGATCTCTGAAAGTCTCTCGAAACCTTGGGAAAACAATACCGAGTTTTCCCTCACCTACACAGATATATCTATGTTATGTAGAAGCAATTATAAAATGATTTTTTTGTAGTCATGTGAAATACACAAACATGCATTCGCCTACCTTGGGCAAGGTAAACCAACTCAGGAGCGCTAAGATATTGTGGAATTGAGATGGTGTTGCTTCCAATCGTCTTTCTGGAGGAGGAAATGGTTGCACACTCTAATTCCTCGTTGTCTTCCGTGGTGTGCAACTTGAAGGTTCCACCTTTTTCACAAGTAGGAGCAAGAGAAGAAAAGGTAGAAAGTTGGGTAGGCTGGATTGAGCTTCCCCGAACTTAAAGAGATTGGTGAAGTCTGTGAAAAAAAACATTATTTTGGGTTTACGAGTATAGGACAGTCGGAAGTTGAGACTTTGACTCTCAACTCTCCAATTAATGCTTCAGTGTCTCCCTAATTTCTATTTCTTCCATAATATTATGCAGAGCTAAGCTGTCGACTTGGTTGTCATGAATTTACAGGTATGTATAGCATTTTACACTTGTGTAACATTTTATATGTGGATAAAAGTTAAATGTGTTTCTTGTTGGAGTTCCTTTTGGTTCTATAAATATAAGGGTTTAAAATTTCTCCATCCAAAATGTTGTTTGAAATTTGTAATGTATCATGCGATTGCATTTCCGCCAGACCAAGTCTCGAATACTCAATAGATGTAACCTTAAAAAACCCGGTATTTAAATGAAATCAGAACCAAAATAATGTATAATTTTCATAGTCTAGGACCACAACTTCGTTTGGGCTGAGGAGCAACAAGAAAGAGCCTTGTATTTGAGTTCCAAATCTGTCAATGTTATTTATCTGCCATGAATTGTAAACATTAGATTGAAAGAAAGAAAAATATTTGAATATAAGTGTTTGAACTGTTCCAATTTCCTTAATGAAATCTAATAGTTGAAAGGATAAAATATTTAACAACCGCACTGTAAATGTTGTAGACTCTAACCCCTTCGTTTTCTTGTGAGTGTTCTAATAATGGAAACAAGAAGTACAAATTGTCTACCAATATATCTAAACAGGGGAATCCCTCGATGGATGTTCATGAATTCAAGGGATTGGGAGTGCAATGCTAAGAAAGAACATGATTTCAACATCCTCTTGTCGCAAACCTCCCAAACGTGTGTTTATGATTCGTCTTCCTTGTTGACTTTGGTAGAAACTAGACACCCAACTTGTAGTGATATTTGTTGGAGAATTTAAAGTTTTTCCTTATAGTGGACTAATAAATACTTAACCTTTTCGATAGGGCTTATAAACTCGATATAGATTGGAGGGGCTATCCATAATCTACCTAAAATTGGGGATTTTGTTTGATCACTTCGAATTGGGGTATAAATTGGGGATTTTGTTTGATCACTTCGAATTGGGGTATTTGATATCTAATAGATTAGGGTTTAAAATTGATTTATGATCGTTTTAATTTTTAATTTTAAGAATTTTAGTTATTTTTCTATCTTTATTTTAAATTCTTAAGTTGATAGAAACATTTAAGGTGTTTTAATTCTTTAGTTTATGAGCTATGTAGATTTTTTTAATTATTTTTTATTCCATTTTATTTTATTCTATAATTTGACACAAGTTCTCATGGACATGAGTCTTCATACCTAATGTCTAGCATTTTAATACTCTAAGTGCAACCAAGTTTAATATATAATTAATTTCTTTTTTAACAAGTGCTAAGTGGTAGCTAGTCCTTGCAGCATAGTTTAGAGATAGTTAAGTTGTAATTTAAACTAGAAAAAGAAATTTAAAAGATATATCATTATTTTATTTCAACATTTAGTAAACATAACATTAAAAAAAGAGTATGTATGAAAGATCGTAGATATGATTATTATATGTCTCTAAAATGTAAAAATAGAGGTAGTAGATAGCATGGTGTGATTTCAAATAAGTAAATAAATAAGTTGTAACAATTAGAAAAAAAGTAAAACAAATTTTGAAAGTAAATAATATCATTAAAATTGAATATAAAAGTCTATGTTAATGCAATATTCAAAATTGCTTAACATAAATCAATAAATAAAAAATAAAAATAAAAGACTCTTATACAATTAAATCTATTATACATTTTATTATTATTGAGAATTAGGATAAAAATTTGCCTATGTTTATTTATATTTTAAACTTCATGTCAAAACAACAGAAAACCAAATCATTCTTATTGAAAATTAGAATAAGAAATTGCCCATGTCTATATGTATTTTAAACTCAATAAAAAAACAAACCATGAAAATGTATTAAAACCATCAAAATAACATGTTAAATTTATTTATATTTTATATACATAATATGTTGAATTTATATTTTTAATATATATTACTCCCTTCACAATTACTATTACGATTATTATATATAGTCTTTGTCAATGTTACTTTTTAGTTCACAACTATAATAGAAAAGTATTTTATTTATTATGTTTTTTTTTAATTTAAAATCATGCTTATAGCTTATATATTAAAAAATAAAACCATATATTTGTTGATGTATTTTTTTTTCACAACTACTAAAAAATAGGATATATATGTAACTTAAGAATTCAATTATTTTCCAACAGGTGGATCAATGGGATACCAAGAAAGCACAATGAAAGGATTAAAGCTTATCAGAACATCTTAATGAACCAGTGCTTTTAGAGACTGCCAATCAGATACAATATAATAGAAAGGTATGAAGAATATCATTTAGATAACCAAGTACATGTAATGCAGGGTCTAAACAACCAAGTACATTGGGATGCAGAGTCACACTAAACAATAACGAAATCCTTTATTCAAGCTCATGAGCACAAGGCTGAGCTAAACTTAAACAAAGTACAGAAATAAAAGATGAATGAATAATCTGATGACAGTGGCAAAAGAAGACTGTGATTGTATTAAGATAAGTAACCATAACATAGGCCCAATTCTCTCCAAAATTGAACCCCCTCAATAGTCTGAGTTCTTAGCTTTTTTAAAGCCTTTACAAAACAGTTTTCAGATCCCTAAAGCATGGATCTATTAAATTCAACTAAACATTAACTGACAGTCAAAACAAAAAGATAGGGACTGATCCCTAAAATCAAGGAAATTTTGATATGGAGATCTCCTTCAACAGTTCGATGGTTGGTGAAGTGAAGCAGCCTTCCAAGGCTCGGTGGGTTTGATTAGGTGCATCACAGATTTGATTTTAATGATGTGGTAGTTGATCTTTCCTTAAAAATATGTTCAAACTTAACAAAACAACCACTTTGACTTTGATCTCGTTCGTAACCCCTTTAGATACTGATAAGATAATTCATAATGCATTTGTTTTGATCAGCCTTTTGCCATTTCAGCTAATAAATCCGCGATCTGGGCGAAATTTGAGAGAATCTGTGAAAACAGGCTTTCGGCAGCTAAAGTCATTCTGGCAAACCATATTAGCTGCCGAAACTGGCCTGTTTCGGCAGTTAAGCAAACTTCCACAGACTTAGTTGATTGCCGAAAGCTGAAAATTTGAATTTTGAAGGCCATGACTCAAAGAAATAAAAAATTTTAACCCATTCTATCACCCAAAATGACGGTGTACTTTTTGGGAGATAACATATACATAAGTTGTTTTTTAAAAAGTTGTTGTATAATTATTTATAAAAATTAAGGAAATTATTCATCCCAAGCCTTAAGCTGTAAAGTAAAGCCAAGATTCAGCCATTGACTAAGTCCCCTCCTTTTATATCTCTATAGACTAGGCCTAAGAACAAATTGATAACTACTATGCATCTCTCTTGAGTCCAGTTCAACTAGTTAATTAGTGCAACTTTGAGTTCTTGTAGTAGCTAAGTAGTGCTATAATGAATGATAATTAGTTGTTTATCACAATATATTATGATAATAGTTATATTATTTTTAGCTACTATTTTTTTTATTTGGAGAAGCCTGACTTTAACCACTAGTTGTATAACCTTGGCCTTAATTTTTCATATTTATTTTGTATTTTTTTATCAAAATAATATTATATTAAATATAGTAATTGATATGTTTTAAAAAAAATATTCCTAAATTTGTTTTATAAATTTATTTAACAATTTAATTAATTTTAAATTTCTATTAAAATAAAATGACACATAACATTGTGAGTTTTGAAAAACAAAACATATATTTAATGAAAAAAATATATATAACACATAATATTATTGTGAGTTATGAAAAACAAAAAACATGTATATCAAACTAAAACTACTTTAGCTTTATATACAACTCCATTAAAATAAAAATATCAATATATACAACTTTAATAATATATTAAATCTTAATGACAAGTGAATAATAAATATTTATTTATACATAATTAGAAATATAATAAATATTTATTTACATATTATTTAAAATCAATATTATAATATCACTCACTTCATAGCCCATATTATATATTCCTACTTGTATCATGCAATTAAAACCATGCACTATGCAAGCGAAAATGGGAGGTCAGATTCAATGAGGCTTTCGTTTACTCCTTTTAAAAATGAAAAACTCAACTAGAAAGATAAAAAATTGGTGGCTTCATGAATAGACATTGGCCACAACAATGAAGGTAGCTTTTGTTTGTGGTTTCATTCTATATAGGTTTTTGTCTCCCAGTACTTCTTAATAGATATATTTTGTATTTTAATACTTGTCAATACCCTTATAAGGGCGCATTTATATTGTAAGAAATTTGTAGTAAATATTATTATGTTTTGATTGTATAATTTTGTATTAATATTGATATTATATTATTTTGTGTAAATAGAATTTTTTGTTTTTTATTGATACCGATTACTAGTCATTACTAGTTTGATTGATTTTATGTCTTCAAAAAGATTGGTCAAATAAACAAATTAATTAATAATTTCCAGAAAAGTTGTAAATACAAATTTGTCCAATTAAAAGTTTAAAAAAATTGTAAATACAAATTGTCATCTAAAAAATTGTAAATACAAATTGTCATTTAAATGCCATTTGTTGAGATTATTTTGACAAACCGTGGTGAGAACAAGATAAAGTTTTTTTCTTAATAATTAATGTGAAACTTGCCAACGTGGCAAGTTTCTGCTTTTCTCAATTTTATATTTTATATTATTTTCATAATTTAATAATTATGAATAATTCTGATTTATTGACACTTATATTGAAAGACCATTGAAATTTTTAAAAAGTAACATGTAATGATTATAAAATAAGATAATTGTATCTATAATCTTTATCTCTTTACCTTTGGTTGTATATACAAATTTTTATCTTTATAAAGTTTATCTTAGGTTTTATGGATTAAATTTTTGTCAACAACTTAGTTAATGTAAAGTCAACCCATTGGATTATAAAATTTTGTTTAAAAAGAAATCCATAAATAATTAAACATGTTTATGATATTGAAAAATATAATTCTATAAGTATTAATAAAATTATGATGGTTAAAGATATGTATGATATTAAAGAATATAATTTTTAATAAAATTTAAAAGATTTCAATATGAAAAAAGGATTACAAACATTGATGGGATATGATTATCATAAGGGGATTGCATTATAATCGTGGCTCAGGGATAATAAAATTTAAAATTTTGTTTAAAAAGAGATCTATAAATAATTAAACATGTTTATGATATTGAAAAATATAATTTTATAAGTTTTAATAAAATTATGATGGTTAGAGATATGTATGATATTAAAAAATAAAATTTTTAATAAAATTTTAAAAATTTCAATATGAAAAAAGATTACAAACATTGATGGGATGAATATCATAAGGGGATAAACTTTTTTAAATATGGAAAAAAAGATTACAAACATTGATGAAATTATCATCATCAGTGAATGAATGTAAAAAGATTACAATTTACAAACATTGATGGGATGGAATGATTATCGTAAGGGGATAAAAAAAAGTTAAATATGAAAAAAAAGTTTACAAATATTGATGAGATTATCATCATCACTGAATGAATGTAGGACTTCTTTTTAATACAAAATTGTGAGTCAAAACTTTAGATATTTCAGCATATTATGGAGTAGTTAATTATTTTAAAGATTTTGATTATGGTGAAAGGAATTTAAGGTATTGTTAATTGGATCATTTCCTTGGATAAATGGTAATAAGTTTAACTATTTAAAAAAAAATTAGTTAAGTCACATTAATGGTTTAGTTTTTTTGGTGACTTTAAATAGCCTAGTAGGTATGAAAATTAAACTTCAACTATTCCATTATTAGATACAACTATGACTTTAACTTCATTTATGATACAACTATGACCTTAACTCCATTTATGATACAACTATTAGATTAAATTTAACTTGAACCATGACTTTTATTTGAACTTCAACTTCAACTCGTGAACTTCAACTTCAACTCGTGCTGATATATTAACTTTTAAATTAAGTATTAGATACAACTATTAACTTAACTCCAATGATTCTACAACTATTAGGTTAACTTCAAGTCTAATTAATGTTATATTAGATGTTATTAGGTTAACTATTAGATACAACTACTAATTTTACAACTATTAGCTTAACTTTAATTCTAATGGGTTGTACTCCAATGATTACATCTCTTAGCATGATAATAGACCTTCATTGTAGTAAAACCATGCATTGCCCAATAAACTTTCCATTTGACAACTTAGTATCATGAAAACACTCAATTAGATAATGTGTTCTCTTGATAATGATAGACTCAATGCAATTTATAAATATGAATAATAAGGTCTGAAGATTCTTAAAAGTTTTTGCTTAAATCAAAATTTGAATAGCTTATGAGTCTAGAATTTCTATAAACTATGTATTATTAATTTATTACTGTCTGCCTATTCCAAACATATTAATTTTATTAATATAGTTGTTACTAATATATAAAACTATGGCTCAGTTTACATTGTTTTTTTCATTTTCTTAGTTCTTTTGCCATTGAACTGAAACTTAATCTGTCATATATCATATTTTTAGGTTGATTTTTATAAATTTAATTGAGTGTTTCAGGATAGTTGTAGAGCGGCAATTATAATTTTTTTTATCTGGCGCATGAAGTCAATGATTCTCCATGAAAGCGCCTTTTAAAGTAAGCCGAAATTTCTGCAAATGCAACTATTTCTCTAAGCGAATTCTGCTAATGGACCGTCAACCCGCAGACATCTTATCCATATCTGTGCTCATCGACATAAATGCCAGGCCACCGCATCTAATAAATAATTAGAAGAATTAAGACCAGTGACAAGACGTTATAGATATAACTATGATCGATATAATTTTACAGTAATCCATACCGTTGTTAAGTGTATGTGAAACCTAGTGTTATTATCAATTTATCGCCTCACACATGCCTCTTATGAGTTGATGTGATTATCACCGGGCACTAAAAATTTGATTTATCAAGTTCATTTTATAATAGCAATGCCTACATCGCTCAGTTAATAATATTTTGTTTCATTTTATTTATTAAACATATCTCATTATGTACTGATGTGGAAGAGCTGTTGTGAACCAATCATAAATAAAAATGGTAAATTCATTTGGGATTTAAGTTTCTTAAAGATGGTCTTTTCCTGTTGATCCAGGGAAGAAATAAACACTATGCAATGCAGTGTTTTGCTTTTTGTTGTTAATCTTAAACAGTTTAAAACCCAAAAAAACTTTTATTTAAAAGATTTAATTTTTAATTTAAAAAATAATATTTCTTGATAGTCCTTTCCTGTCAATACATCAACATGAGCATAAAGAAAGGCTTTATTCAAAAGGCAATACATCAACATGAGCATAAAGAAAGGCTTTATTCAAAAGGTGCATCAACATGAGTATAAGGTTTTATTTTTATTAAAAAGACTGAGGTGATAAAATTTATTATAAGAAAGTGGTTTATAGGCAGTGAGGATAATGTAATTTATTAAAATTATAATGTAAAATTTTTATTAAATATATTTGAGTTGGAGTTTTCAAATTTTTATTAAATTTAAAAAAAATATTAAATAAATAAATAAAAATTTAAATCTTAATACATAACAAATTCAATTTTATATAACTCAATTTTCATTGCAACTAAGTATATTTTCTTGTAATGAAAACTATAACTAATTTACTCTTAGCTTATTATAAAGGCACCAGCTGTTTTTCTAATAACAATGAGGTTGGCACCAGCAGTTTTTCTAATAACAATGAGGTTGGCTTATTATGAGATGAATTCATTTTATGAGCACCATCAACTCAGTGCACATATTTCTGCTTAAAATCTAAATATTTATTTTATCATTTTATTAAACACAATTTAATGTATATACAAAATAAAGATGGTATGTTTAAAGTTATTTTATAAAGTTGAAGTTTAAATGTTTAAAGAATTTGATTTTTTTAACTTTTTAAAATGAATAGGTATCAATTATTTTAATTTGAACTTTTTTAAAAATTATGTTAGATTGATAAAATTGTATTTATTAAACATTAATATTACACAATTCTATTATAATATAAGTATTTTAGAGTATTAAATTCAATTGTGTTAAAAATATTGATTTTATTAATTTGATAAACAATTATAAAAAATTAAATAAAACTAATTAAAAAATCAATTTCTTAATTTTTTTTTCTTATTATTTTCCATTAAAGTTAGTTAATTATTAAAATATTTTGTCTTATTTTTTATTTATTATATAATGTCATACTTTTAAATTGATTTTGAGTTTTTTTTCTTTCATTATAGCTGAATGAAATTTATGGTGTTGAGGAAAAGAGAAAGCCAATGATTCAAACATAGAAGAATATTTTTACTTATTATATAATATTATACTTTTGAATTAATTTTGAACACTTGTTTTTTCTAAGAATAATTTTAGAGAAGGAGTGAAATTTGTGGTGTTTAGTAAAAAATGAAAGCCAAGGAAAGGATCTCATTGGCTTTGGTTTATTTTTATAGTGAATAATGAAAATTGAAGAAAAAGATTTATGAAATGAATTTTTAGTAGTTTAAAATTTAGCTTATAGTAAGGTAATAGAGAGACTTTGAAAATATATTAATAAATTAAACAATATAATTTTATTTAATAAATAAGAAGTAAAAAGAAGTTGATGTTATATTTTGAATAATAAGACAAAGATAAGTGTACTACCTATTGATTTCATAAATATAATTCCAAATTGCAAATGAACAAAAATATAAAAAATAATAAAAATAATTAGTACTTAACTAATCTAAAGGATTTATGGCTCGCTGGACTGATGCTTGGTGCTTAGGAGTCCAACACCAAAATAGAAATAGTTAAGTTACCAGCTTCAGTTACCCTCCCAAACTTGGGGCTGACAGAATGAGACCCCTATGGGCTTCCAAAAAAACTAGTAGCTAATGAAAATGTGATAAAAAAACTACACAAAAGTTTTTAATAATTCTAATAATTTTAAAGTTTTTAAATCTACAAAGAAAAAATATATAAATGCTGCCAATAACGTCAGGCTTTAAGAAAACATGAACGGTTGGGTGATTGCTGGCTATTTCTTATATTAATAGTAAAGTAAATTGGTCAGTACAGATCAAATCTAATTATACCCTTGGATGTGCACTCGAAGTTATTTAGAATGATACCAGAAGCCAAGAGCTATCTATTGAGCTGCAGAGCATTTAATACAATGATCCCAGAAGCCAAGAGCTATCCATTGAGTTGCAAAGCATTTAATGCCGCTGCAGTAGGTTTGTTGACCTTTGGATCTCGAGCAATTCAAGAACGATCATCAAGCTTGCTGCAGCTGCATTAAATGCTTTGCAGCTTAATGGATAGCTCTTGCCGATGACAGAAAGGACCTCTCATCCATTTAAGTGAACATTGAAGGAAGTAAATACTTGTCTACCAAATCAGAGAAATAATACAAAATGAGAAAGTCAGTACTGCATATAACCGTGTAGGTGCAGCGTACTTAATGCTGTTCAGATACAATCCAAGTGATCTCCATGGAACTAATTTATTCTTCTCACATCGTTAAGAGTTTCTTGCAGAGTCGGTGAGGTAGTCTGTCAATGAAAAAAAATAAACCAATTAGATGATTTAATTTTTATGGCCATTGGCTCGATGACAACGGTGGAGTCAATCAATGTGAATCAATCTTACCTAATGAGCATTGATTTTGAATGCTCACACATAAGAAATCGGTAGACTCAATCACTGTGATTGCTCGTCTTAAATGCAAATAGAGTAATAAATGCTAAAGGGGAGGGTGCTGCAGAGCTGGGCTTAGTAAGTTGGAGCCATATTTTGGTTGAATTTTTTTGATGATAAGGTTTTGTACTTAGTTTTAAATGTTTATCAATATTTGTAGGTTTTGTTGTAACTACAAATTTTACAATTCTAATCCTGTTTTTCAATCATCAATTTCGATTATTTATCATTTTACATCTTTTTTTGCCTCTTTTAACCAAATCTCAGTGATACACTCTCTGTTAGAACTTCTCATTATATATGCATTTTTCATTAGATTTTGTTGAGGGGGCTTACAAATTTTACTTGGTCGCAAAACCTACCATTGACAAAACCAACCTAAATATTGAATATAGGCAACAAATAGATCCATTAATATGTTAAGATACACTTTTCCTGGGCACATGATCACACCATAGACTAAGGTTATCGATATGCATAGGACATGTGGGATGAGGAGTTAAGATTAATTTCAAATTTACATTTAACGCTGTGAGATAAAAACGATTAGATATCAACGTCATTTTAGAGGCATCGTACTTGTCAAATAACTCTTCTGTTATAGTTTTTGGTGGGTTTTAGGCATCGTACTTGTCAAATAACTCTTCTGTTATAGTTTTTGGTGGGTTTACTCGGGTATGGCTGGACTAGGTTTTTTGGGTAATTTTCACAGTTTAGTCTGTTCTGATAAGAGCTCAGAACATTTAATGCCATTGCAGTAAGCTTAATGATCCCAGAAAATCCAATGGTCATCAAGCCTGCTGCAGCCACATTAAATACTCTGCAGCTCAATAAATAACTTTTGCCCTACCAGAATTTGGATAAGTGACCATTAGTAGACGACACCAGCTTACCCAGGTTCGTTTCAAATAACGTTCCGACTCCCATGTATGCTATTTTTTCTGCAAATCAGTCAAACCAACGGCTTCCTCGTATTCACTTTCAAGAATTATCATATATTTAACCCTTCAGTTCTTATAGGTTTTAAACGATTATCCCAATATGAAAAATGTAATAATATATTAAAATATTATTGTATGTTAAAAGAAAATGTATTAATATATCACAATTTTATTGTATATTAAAAGTAATATAATTGAATTATTGTATATTAAAAGTAATGTAATTGAATTATTGAATTAGCTCATCGACACAAATGCCAGGCTACCGCATCTAATAAATAATTAGAAGAATCAAGACCAGTGACAAGACGTTATAGATAACTGTGATCGACATAATTTTACAGTAATCCATACAGTTGTTAAGTGTCTGTGAAACCTAGGTGTTATTATCAATTTATCGCCTCACACATACCTCTTATGAGTTGATGTGATTATCAGCCAAATAAAAATTTGATTTATTAAGTTCATTTTATATTAGCTATGCCTACATCGCTCAATTACTAATATTTTGTTTCATTTTATTTATTAAGCATATCTCATTATTTAATGATGTGGAAGTGCTGTTGTGAACCAATCATAAATGGAAATGGTAAATTCATTTGGGATTTAAGTTTCTCAACAATAGTCTTTTCCTGTTAATGCAGGGAAGAAATAAGCACTATGCAGTGCAGTGTTTTGCTTTTCTATGGATCTTAAACGGTTTAAAACCAGCAAAAACACTTTTATTTAGAAGATTTAATTTTTAATTTAGAAAATAATATTTCTTGGTAGTTCTTTCCTGTCAATACATCAACATGAGCATAAAGAAAGGCTTTATTCAAAAGGCAATACATCATGTTAACATGAGCATAAAAAAAGGCTTTATTCAAAAGGTGCATCAACATGAGTATAAGTAAGGTTTTATTTTTATTAAAAAGATTAAGGTGATAAAAATTATTATAATAAAGTGGTTTATAGATAATGAGAATAATGTAATTTATTATAATTATAATGTGAAACTTTTATTAAATATATTTGAGTTGGAGTTTTCAATTTTTTATTAAATTTTAAAAAATATTAAGTAAATAAAAATAATTTTAAATCTTAATACATAAGAAATTTAATTTTATATAACTCAATTTCCATTACAGCTAAGTGTATTTTCTTGTAATGAAAATTATATCTAATTTACTCTTAGCTTATTATAAAGGCATCAGCTGTTTTTCTAATAACAATGAGGTTGGCCTATTATGAGATGGAGTCATTTTATAAGCATCATCAACTCAGTGCACATATTTCTGCTTAAAATCTAAATATTTATTTTATCATTTTATTAAACACAATTTAATGCATATACAAGATAAAGATTGTATGTTTAAAATTATTTTATAAAGTTGAAAGTTTAAATGTCTGAAGAATTTGATTTTTTAACTTTTTAAAATGAATACGCATCAATTATTTTAATTTGAACTTTTTTAAGAATTATGTTGGATTGATAAAATTGTATTTATTAAACATTAAAATTGCAAAATTCTATTATAATATAAGTATTTTAGAATATTAAATTTAATTCTGTATTAAACATATTAATTTTATTAATTTAATAAAAAATTAATTGAAAACTAATTAAATCAAGTTCTTAATTTTCTTTTACTTATTATTTTTCATTAAAGTTAATTAATTATTAATTTTTTATCTATTTTTTATTTATTATATAATGCCATACTTTTAAATTGATTTTGAGTTGTTTTTCTTTAACTATTTAGATGAATGAAATTTATGATGTTCAGGAAAAAAAAGAAAGCCAATGATTTAAACATAGAAAAATATTTTGACCTATTATATAATGTTATACTTTTGAATTAATTTTGAACAGTTGTTTTTTTCTAAGAATGGTTTTAGAGAAGGAATGGAATTTGTGGTGTTTAGTAAAAAAACCAAAGCAATGGGAAGGATCTCATTGGGTTTGGTTTATTTTATAGTGAATAATGAAAATTGAAGAAAAAGATTAATGAAATGAATTTTTGGTAGTTTAAAATTTGGCTTATAATATAGACATGGAAAGACTTTGACAAGATGCTAATGAATTAATAAATTATAATTTTATTTAGCAAATAAGAAGCAAAGAGAAGTTGATGTTTATTTTGAATAATAAGATAAAGATAAATATACCATCCATTCATTGATTTCATATGATTCCAAATTATAAATAAAATAAATATAAAAAATAATTAATACTTAACCTACCTAAAAGTAGCTCACTTGATGGGTACTTGAACACCAAAATAGAAATGGTTAAACTTTTAAATCTCCAAACAAACATTGCTACCGTTAATCATGAGGTTTGAACATGTGACCTCATGAGGACTAAACCCCACAGAGACCAAATGAGCTACACCTCATGGCTGATTGCTTGTCTTAAATGCAAATAGAGTAATAAATGCTAAAGGATGCTGCCGAGCTGGAAATCCTAATCATCCATTCTGGTTATCCAAACCAGATCTGGTTGATACACTCTTTGTTAGAACGCCCCATTTTTATGAATGCATCTATTTTACAAATATTTTCATTTATACCAAAATAATTAATATGTTGAATCATCTCAAAAACAAACTTCACTCTTTTCAATATCACATATTGCAATTTATCAAATCTAAATTGATGTCTCAAATGTAGTTATACTCGCTTTATATTGAAGTATATATGTACATAAAACAATAATATTATTTTGAAACAAAATCTAGGAAATTTTTTTTCACACTATGGGGTTAGATACCATATGTTTTCCACATGTTTGCACGTGTCATTAAGCTTGTTAAACAATGATAGAGCAATTAGTTTGAATTGCTTTAATGCCCCCAATTCTTTGCATGTCTTTTGTCAATTCTATGAGCTAGTCACACTTGGCATAGGGTAGCTACATGTTTATATTGGAATTGTGGATGCCATCAAACTAAAGAAATAATAATGCTAACTACTTTTTCATATTAAAATGAAAAGAAGTGTGTATATTAAGATAAATTTAATAGATGCCAAATTTATTGTAAATATGGTGAAAGTTGGAATCAAACATGAAAATATGAAAACATCGTTTTAAATACATATGGTACATAGAACCAAAAAAATATGTTAGAAAGAAAATCTTTAAAAAAAATGATCCATGTACTAAGGGCTACATCACCATATGTTTGCAGATCATTGAGTTTGCTAAACAACCATACAACTCAATTGCTTTAATGCCCCCAATTGTGTCCTTGATTACATCTGTTGTTAACTCTATGAGCATAGTAACAATTGGGCATGGGGTAGTCACCTTGTTATTGGGACTATGGATGCCATTAACTTAAAAACGGTAATTCTAAATAAACTCATATATTTAAAATTAAAATAATTTGGCTTGCAAAGAGAAATATCATATAGCTACAACAAAATCCCAAATGACAAAGTGCTCCATTTCATACATTTATTAGAATTTGATGGATGGCAAAATCGTGGCGAATATATTGAGAGTTGAAATTGAACATCCAACCCTGAAAGCCATCATTTTAGACACATATGTATACATAGAACGAAAAAAGAACATCTTGAAACAAAATCCAAGAAAATGGATTCCATACTAATGACTAGATCAACATGTCTTTACACATCGTTGAGCTTGTTAAACAACAACACAACAACCGAATTTCTTTAATTTCCCAATTCCGTCTCTAATTACATATATTGTTAACTAAATAAGAATAATAACACTTGGGCACATGGTAGACACCTTGTTTATATTGGGATGGTGGATGCCATTAACTTGAAAAGAATTAGTGATGTTAAGTAAACTCACATATTAAAATGAAAATAATAGTGTGCAAAGAGAATTGTCATATAATTATAACAAAATCCTAGTATCATAAAGTTCTATGTTTCATCCTTCTATTAGAATTTAATAGATGTCAAACTGCTTGTGAATATGTTGAGAGTTGAAACCAAACATGCAAACCTGAAAGACATTGTTATAGATACATATGTACATTGAACAAAAAACTTATCTTGAAACAAAATCAAAGAAAAAATTCCATACTAAAGGCTATATTACCATATGCTTGCACATCTTGTTTTTATTTTTTTTGTAATTTCAGAGATTAATTTATTTAATCAAAATAATAATACATGCAAAAATACAAATCATAATGGCAGTTCCACGAACATAATGTAGCAAAGAGAAAGTTGAAACCTGCCCCTCATGGGAATTCAGGATTTTACAATAAAATTGATCCTCTCCGTAGAAGGGACAGCAAATCGTGGTGATAGAAAAATTAACAGTGTTGAAGCAAAAAAACTGAGTGTAACTGTTGCGATTAACTGGTAGGTATAGACCCAAATTGACCATGAAAGAGAAAAAACAAGAAAACCTAAGAACCTGGAATTATGGCTTGGAGGGCTTCACCTCCTCAATAGGAACCTCTAATTTGAAGATGAGCTTCAATTTTGGTCTTCCATCTGCTGGGGGAGCTGATGGGTTGACAGACATCTCGCCGCCATCCTTTCTGGATCTCTTAGCAACCCATTACAACTATAATGACAAAAACACACAATGCTAAATGCAAAAAAAAACAAATCGTCATGGCTATGGAATCTTGGTGTAAGTCATGGTAGCCCTATTCTGTTTGGGGATACATCATATCATAAAAAGACAATATGTTCATGTTCAATTATAATCAAAACTGCAATATGTTCATATTCAGTTAATCAAAACCGATGATGTTTTTTTTTTCTTTTTTTTCTTTTGCATAGGGAGCAACTACCTATCATGAGTAGATTTATTTTTATTGATTCTAGGTAGGTCTCCCTTTTTTCGACTGCATTTTGGATAGCCTTCCATGTCCAGACTTTTCTCGTCAGATTTACCAACAAAAGCAACATTAGGAGTTGCCAATTTTAAATCCATATATAAAGAGCTACATTAGGCAAATATTACACACATGGGGGGTTCATCAAGGACGCAATATCATATCATATCCATTCATATTGTGGGTTTGAATACTCTTAAAAACCTCAAAAATATATTGCCTCTTATTAAGGGGTCAAGGGAGGTTTTTAATTTAACATAGTAATATAAATATTGGGGGTTAATTTATTTGGATGGGAGGAGGAATAACATTTAAATAATTGGATCAATTCATATATATAGCTTCTTCATTTGTTGTGAAATAATCTTTGTTCACTAAACTTGGAATACTTTAAGCATAAGAAGATATATGCACATAGTTTATCCAAACAATAAGAGTGTTATTTTACCATATTCTACTACGCATGCTTTAAAAATCACGTACAAATAGCTTAAAAAAGAATAGAAAAATTATATTTAACTTAAAATCGATTGCAAATGAGTTAAATTCCAATTAGTTTGGATTTCTTCCCTTCTTCAAAAAACAAATATTCCTGAATCTTCCTGAAACATAATGAATTCGCCTCCTTCATTTATAAAATTGGAAAAAAATTGTAAAGTGTTAGCTCTCAGCTCTTCTTTCTTGAGTCATTCCTCCTCCTTTGTGAAATGCGAAAATCCAATCCAACATTCAAACTAGATATAACCCAAGAAAAGGGAACCAATGTTTTTTAATTCCCTTGATTGCAAGAATAAAGGTAAAGGAAGTGGAGGAAATTCATTGCATCTTGTGAATGACCCAAATCCAAGCTCTACACATGATAATATGTTGTTATTGGAAAGTGAGAGGATTTTTTCTATGTTCATTAGGATTCAAACATCAATGATGTTTGTGTTGATGTATTTGTAACTTCGGAATGTATTCACTTGTATATTTTATGTATTGTACCCCGATGTTTATTCCGAGAAGTATATGTAATGTAATTGAGTCATGTCATGCCCCGATGTTCCTATCGAGAGATTCAATAATGTAAACAAGTCATATAAAGTCATAGTGGGTAACCCTCCTTATTGATCAAGGGTTAAAGTCCCCGCAATTGTGGGGCCCTAGGGTTATTAGACTCCCCTAGAGAATTCAGACCTAGTGAGTTATTGTCAAGTCGGGAATTAGTATCAATAAAGAGTGAGCCTCTCTATTTATCACATATTCACTTACACTCAGTTGTAGTGCATAAATGAGAGAGAAGAAGTTGCTGGGACAAGGGAGAGAGAGAGACTACTGCTGTCAAGAGATCATCTTACTGTTTTTGGGTTTTACTTTTGGTGTTGATTCTACTTCTGAGGAAGTTGCGAGGTTTTCTCCTTTATGGTTTCCTCGAGGAAAATATTTGTGTTTATTGTATATTGTGTTTGATTGTTGTGCTTGTTATTCTCTCAGTTAAAGATCTTAAGTTAATGCTAGCTTGAATGATAAAAATCTAACATGGTATCAGAGCTAACCAGAGAAGAAGACACTCTGCAGCTGTAGAAACTAGGGCTTCCTATTTTTTGGATCTCTCTCCATGGATTTTCAACAAAAGAAGGTTGGACCAACTCTCCTCTCTTGGGTGCATCTTTCTATCGAAAGAGAATCTGATTCTGAGAATTTTTAGTTTTTGACCCAACACTACTGCTGGAAATTAGGGATTTCCACAGAAGTGGAATTTTTGAGTGAGCCCAGGCCTGGATTGATCTCCTCCTCAAAATCAAAGTTTAGAGATCAAGATCAATTTTTTTGGTTGGACAAAACTCCAGGAAATTCAAACCCTAATCTGCTCCTGAACCAGCTCTGTAGAGATTCAACTCTAAGATCCAGTTCCGAAATCTTAACCTGGTAAGATTTAAATCTTTTGCATTTCCATTTGAGGTTCTCTGTTAATATGTCTCATCATATCAAGCTTGATGAAAAGCTTGAGGGAGCTGATAGCTTTCAAGCCTGGAAGTATAGGATCTTCCTGGTCCTGGAAGAAAATGAGTTAGACTCTTACATCAATGAAGAGGTTCCAGTTCTAGAGGGAGATGAGGCTAAGGCCTTACACAAAAATAAATTGGTCATGGTTAAGAGCATTATTGTTGATTCAATTAAAGATCACCTCATACCACATGTGTCCTCCCTAAACACACCTAAAGCTATGTTTTATGCCCTGACCAAACTATTTGAAGGAAAGAACATGAATCAGAAGATGACTCTGAGAAACCAATTGAAGAATGTAAAGATCCAGAATGTGGAGACCATACAGTCTTACTTTACAAGGGTCTCTCAGATCAAGGAACAACTGGAAGTGGTAGATAAAGAAGTGGAGAATGTAGAAATTGTGATGACCACCTTGAATGGTCTACCTAGATCATGGGACTCCTTCATTCAAGGGATTTGTGCAAGAAAGAAGCTAGTCAAGTTTAGTAGGTTGTGGGAAGAATACTCACAAGAAGAATCTCAAATAATAGCTGGAGAAGAAAATATGGGAAGTGAAGACCGAGCTCTCATTGTACACTCCAAGAAGAGCAGAAGAAACTTTCATCACCCCAAAGGTAAGCACTTCCACCAAAAAAATAACACTAGAAGAGATTTATGTAAAATTAGATGCTATACATGTGATGAAAGAGGACACTTTGCTAGAGATTGTCCTAGAAACAAAAATAGATCTCACAAGAAGAAGGGAAACAAGAGAAGACATCATGCTCATGCTGCAGAGGATGATGAACCTTCCACAAAGAGAATCAGACAAGAAAGTGATGATTCTTCAAGTGATGAAGAATATGTTTTGATTTTCACTCTCATTGGAACTATCACACATGGAAGCAATGATTGGCTTATAGACAGTGGGGCTTCCAAACATATGACATGATTCAGAGAATCCTTTGTGAAACTATCTGAACATGAGTCACCTCACAAGGTGAAACTTGGGGATGACTACTAGTATCCAATAAAGGTAGTGGTGAATCCTCATACAAGATAGACTCTAGAAAGTCTATGAAGATGAAGGATGTATTGTTTGTACCAGGACTAAAGAAGAACCTCCTCTCCATATCTGCATTGGATTCAAAAAGCATGAGGGTTGTATTTGTAGATGGGCAAGTTCTTATGTGGCCAAACAGAAAAAACATTAATGATGCAGTAGTAATTGGGGAACAAGAAGGAGGTCTATACAAATTGAAGGTCCAACCAGAACAAGCTTTGGTTCATAACTCAGTAGAACCAAATTAACTTTGGCATAGAAGGCTTGCACATGTGCAGTACAGAGCACTACCACTTGCAAGCAA
The DNA here is from genome assembly GCA_001517045.1 of Pseudotsuga menziesii. Taxonomy (NCBI): domain Eukaryota; kingdom Viridiplantae; phylum Streptophyta; class Pinopsida; order Pinales; family Pinaceae; genus Pseudotsuga; species Pseudotsuga menziesii. The sequence goes on along the minus strand of LPNX010135674.1, from coordinate 93,110 downwards.
AGTTGTTGAAGGTATTCCAAAAATACTGACAAAACATGATGGTGTCTGCAAAGGATGTGCGAAAGGAAAGAACACAAAGAAGACATTTCAAGTAGCGAGAGAAAGGAAAAAGGAATCTTGGAAATCATTCACTACGATGTATGCAGTCTGATGTCATCCAGTTCATTAAGCGGGTAGGTATACTATGTTTCTTTTATTGATGATTTTTCTAGGAAGACATGGATATACTTCATGAAGAACAAAGATGAAGTATTCAACAAGTTCAAGGAATTCAAAGCCTTGATCGAGAACCACACAAAAAAGAAGATCAATACCTTTCGATCGGATAATGGCAGAGAATTCACATCAAATGAATTCAAAGAGTTATGCAAAGATTCAGGGATTAAGAGGGAGTTAAGCAATCTATATAATCCACAACAGAATGGGGATACAAAAAGGAAGAATAGAATGATCATGGAAGCTGCAAGGACCATGCTTCATGATCAAGATCTTCCCATGCATCTATGGGCAGAAGCTGCCAGAACAACGGTGTATGTACATAACCTTACTCCACATAGAGTACTCAAAACACCTGAAGAAGTCTTTTCCGAAAAGAAACCAGAAGTCAACCATCTCAAAATATTTGGTTGTCCTGTATACATGCACATTCCAAAAGAAAAGAGGACAAAGTTATATCCTTCTGGAAAGAAGGGTATATTTGTGGGATACAGTGAAAGTTTGAAATCTTATAGAATATACTTCCCAGGATTCAAGAATATTGACATAAGCAGAGACGTAACATTCGACGAATATTTAGCTTACAACAAATCCAAAAAGAGACCAATTGAGGACTCCAAAGAAACAGAAGTACCCAGTATTCAAGATACAACTATGAATAATGCAAATCAAGATGAAGATTGAGAAATAGAAGAACCCTAGGAACCTGTAGATCCACCCCAAGAAAAGAATCCTCACAAGAGGAAACCTGCATGGGTACGAGATGCTATCCAAGGTGCAGAACTATATGGGGCTCCAGAAGCAATACATAGAGAGAAGAAAAGAACTAGGTCTTGCTCCGGTTATTTAGCCCTGTTATGTGGCATCATTAATAAAGAACCTTCCAACTATGAAGAAGCGGTAGAGAAGAAATAATGGAAGGATGCCATGATTGAGGAGCACCAGTCGATCATGAAGAATGATGTCTGGGATCTTGTTCCTAGACCAGAGGGGAAGTCTGTTGTGACTTCCAAGTGGATCTACAAGATCAAGCATGCCGCATATGGCAGCATAGAGAAATATAAAGCAAGATTTGTGGCTCATGGATTCTCCTAGAAAGAAGGAATAGATTATGAAGAAACTTTTTCATCCTTAGACAGATACACTTAAATCAGATCAGTACTTGCTCTAGCTACAGTGATGAAATGGAAGATACACCAGATTGATGTCAAGACTGCCTTCTTGAATGGTGTAGTGGAAGAGGAAGTGTATGTGGAGCAGCCACTCGGTTTTAAGACACATGACAGGGAGACTCATGTGTGTAAATTGAAGAGAGCCCTGTACGGTTTGAAACAGGCACCAAGGACATGGTACGGCATAATTGATAGCTTCCTATCCAATTTGGGATTTACCAAGAGTAAAGCAAATTCCAACCTTTACTACAAGGTTGAAGAAGGGAATCCAGTGATACTCCCGCTGTATGTAGATGATCTGTTTGTAACAGGTATGGATGGGTTGATTGCTGATACAAAGAGGAATCTTGTTGCCAAGTTCGAGATGAAGGACTTGGGTATGATGCACTATTTTCTAGGCATGGAGGTGTGGCGGAATGCAGATGGAATTTCCCTGGGACAAGGGAAGTATGCAGTAGAGATCCTGAAGAGGTTCGGGATGATGGATTGCAAGTACATGACCACACCTATGGCATCGAACCTAAAGCTATTGAGTGATGCCTCATCAGAAGCGGTTGATGCTACGATGTATCATCAGATGATTGGGTCCTTGATGTACCTGACGAATACGAGACCATATATTTGCTTTCCTATGAACGCATTAAGCTAGTTCCTGACAGATCCTAGACATGTTCACTTGATTGCTGCAAAGCATATTCTGAGGTACCTGAAGGGTACAGTTGATTATGGGCTCAAGTATGAGGTGAATCAGAAGATTAACCTGGAAGGTTATGTTGATTTAGATTGGGTATGAAGTGCCATCGATAGGACAAGAACTTCAAGGTGTTTCTTCAGTATGGGATCAGGTGTGATCTCTTGGTTTAGCAGGAAGCAGTCCTGTGTGGCACTAAGTACAACTGAAGCAGAGTATGTCGCAGCTTGTTCAACTAGTTGTGAGGCAGTGTGGCTTAGAAAGCTACTATCTAATTTGTTTGATATCTAGTTAGATGCTACTTGTATATATTGCGATAACCAGAGTTGTGTGAAGTTGTCTGAGAACTTGGTGATCCATGATAAGTCGAAGAATATTGAGATCAAATATCACTCTATTAGGGATATTGTGTAGAGAGGAGCAGTGAAGCTCCAGTATGTTGCGACGGACGAGAAGATAGTTGATGTGTTGACCAAGCCATTGGCCAGAGCAAAGTTTGAATACTTTAGGGAGAAGCTTGGTGTTCTCCATATCGAGGTTCCTTCCAAGAGGAAGTGATGAGTCCGTGAGCCCTTCTGACACGGTGAGAGGATTGGTTCCTTCCATGGTCAGATGAAAGTGCAGATATGCTCTTATATGATTGCAGGTTGTGTTACCACTATGATCACTGCAGATCCATTCTGATGTGATCGAGGGATGTGTTCCCACATGATCAGATATAAGTGTTGAAGGCCATTCTCTAGGAGAATGGAGGCACCTGGTTAATTACCAGGAATCCTCGAGCTAGAGATGAGATCCATTCTGATATGACTGTGGGATTGGCTCCCACATGATTAGATGTAAGTGCAGAGCCATTCTGATATGACTGTGGGATTGGCTCCCACATGATCAGATGTAAGTGCAGAGCCATTCTAATATGACTATGGGATTGGCTCCCACATGATCAGATGTAAGTGCAGAGCCATTCTGATATGATTGTGGGATTGGCTCCCACATGATCAAATGTAAGTGCAAAGCCACTCTGATATGACTTTGGGATTGGCTCCCACGTGATCAGATATAACTACAGAGCCTTTCCTCGGATGATAGATGGTGTGTCCTATCATGCCGATGGATGTAAGTGCAGAGCCTTTCTTTGGATGGTAGATGGTGTGTCCTACCATGCCAGTAGATATAACTACTGAGCCCTTCCTTGGATAGTGGATGGTGTGTCCTGCTATGCCAGAGGATATAAGTGTTGTGCCTTTCTCTGGATAGTAGATGGTGTGTCCTGCTATGCCAGTAGATGTAAGTGTTGAGCCTTTCCTTGGATGATAGATGGTGTGTCCTATCATGCCAGTGGATGTGAGTGCTTGGCCTTTCTGACATGGTGGTGGATGTGTTCCTCCCATGGTCAGATGTGAGTGCTAGGCATGCCTTTGTGGCATGGTGTTGGATGTGTTCCTCTCATGGTCAGATGTAAGTGTTGAGTGGGCCATTCTGACTTAGGGTCAGATATAAGCGCTGAAGAAGACCTACATGGAGGCTAGGCCTACAACTAGCATGAAAAAGGGCTACCTCTGTAGAACTTCCTATGAAGAGAAGAATTGAGAGATAGCACCTATGATGATGATCCAGCAGAGATGTTCCAGATCCAGTGATGTTCCATATCTAGTGATGATTTATATCCAGTGATGATGATCCAGAGATGATCCAAATCCAGTGATGATCCAGATCCAGTAATGAAGATGACTTGAAGATGAAGATGACTTGAAGATGAAGATAACTTGATGATGATCCAGATGATAGAGAGAAGAAGGCCTATGCTGATAAATTGTGTCGAGAGAATACCTTCCTAGTTAAGAGGGAGTGTTGATGTATTTGTAACTTCAGAATGTATTCACTTGTATATTTTATGTATTGTACCACGATGTTTATTCTGGGAAGTATCTGTAATGTAATTGAGTCATTTCATACCCTGATGTTCCTATCAGGAGATTCAATAATGTAAACAAATCATGTAAAGTCATAGTGGGTAACCCTCCTTATTGATCAAGGGTTAAAGTCCCCAGAGTTGTGGGGCCCTAGGGTTATTAAACTCTCTTAGAGAAGTCGACCCTAGTGAGTTATTGTCAAGTCGGGAATTAGTATAAATAGAAAGTGAGCCTCTCTATTTATCACACATTCACTTACACTCATTTGTAGTGCATAACTGAGAGAGAAGAAGTTGCTGGGACAAGAGAGAGAGAGACTACTGCTGTCGGGAGATCATCTTACTATTTTTTGGTTTTACTTTTTGTGTTGATTCTATCTCTGAAGAAGTTGCAAGGTTTTCTCCTTTATGGTTTCCTCGAGGAAAATCTTTGTGTTTATTGTCTACTGTGCTTGATTGTTGTGCTTGTTATTCTCTCAACTAAATATCCTAAGTTAATGCTAGCTTGAATGATAAAAATCTAATAGTTTGTTTTGATAGGAATGGAGGGAAGGCCATCAATGAAAGGGTTTCAACCTTGTATTTTTATGTAGTTTAATTAATTAAGCTTATGGAAAACATGACCTATCTATGACTATACTTGTATTTACATGATATAAAATTGGTCGATTGGCAGGTTGTGATGTGAAACATCTACAATTATCATCTTTTATAAGCACTGGACTCACTATTTTACTATCGATATTTTATATTATTTGTTACATTGATTTTTTTTATTGGATTTCCTTTTATGATATTTTCCTTCCCCGTTACTATTTTGTTGGGTCTTCCACTATCCAACACTACAAATTGATCAGTTTCCTTTGTAATACTGGTGGGATAATTATTAGAATTATACTATTATTTTATTTAGCATCCTATTTCCTTATACTATGATGCATTAGGGATCATGTTCGTTACCACTTGGTAATATGATATAAAGGGAGTGTTAAAAATGTGATAATAAAAATGGATACCTACAATATATGGTGAAATAAGGGGCTTTCTTAATTGGAAAGGCATATTGGGAGGGGGGATAAAAAATACAATTTTATGAGGCATTTTCCAATATTTAGTGATATTAGGGATATTCTTTAATATCCTGTGAATGGTCGTGCTATGTAACAAGTTAACTAAGAGACCCCCCCGTGATATTATAGGAGTTCTAAAACTAGCCTACTTTTTCCAGTTTTTTATTTTAATAATAAGATAATATCATGATGACGAAGGATCTAGTTACATATTTCCCCATGATATAGATGAAAAATTAGCTTGTTATCGATGCTTTTATCCTCTTAGAAATGTGGCAGTGACCTAGGGATTCTAATTTTTTTGGTGAATGGTAGCGATTTCGGTGGCCTGATGTATTGATAACATATACCTTTTCTTCGTGGCAATTTAGGGTAGGTTTTACTTACAACGACCAAGTGTCAAAGACTAATCTCGTCGAAATTTACAATATTGTCATACAATAATGTGATTGCCATCCATAAGGACCGTACATGTATTAGATTATGAAAATACTGACACATTACCTCAACTAATGGACTGATAAGATTTTCTTGGCACGAGAATGATCCTCTTCGTACTATCATCCATGGGATTCTGACAAAATTTTGATGGTAAGGCATGATATCGTCCCTTTTCATGAGTTGGGAAATGAAATGGGTGATTAACTAATAATCTAATGAGAAAAGGATAAGCATAAAGGTACATTGATAAACTGATAAATAGATGGATTGACCTCATCATGACCAAAAGTCCAAAACATGAATATAAAACACTCTTATAATGTTGATATGGTATTAGTGCAATTGTGTAATCTCACGAGATCTCCACGTCAGTGCAAATTCATATTCATCTTATTTTATTCTAACATAAGGATCTTATTTATAGGGAGTTCATATCTCCACTAGATTTATTTTATTTTAAGGAATTCATATCTTACTCATAAAATAAGTTATCATGGAGATCTTATTTATACGGATACTCAATATGGAGTTCTAACTATGTATAAATTTTAATTTAAAAGAAAACTTTTGTGGGATATAGAGAGACATACAAGGCTTACTAGATATATATACCTAGTGAGAGACACATAGAGGTAATCAGAGATGTGACTTTTCATGAGAAAGTTGCTTTCAAAAGATCAAAAGAGATGCCGTATGATATTGATATAGAGGAGCATGATACTCATATGTCATAGGTCCCAGATATTGACTCTACCCATCTAGATGTTCATAGGGAGAATCCGGTAAAGTAACATGTCATCGATGAACCAATTGAGTTGGTTGATGAACCTCCTACCAATAGGAGATCAACATCTTGACGATATGTACCGAGAGATGTTGAGAATCAGGGGGCACCAGTGGGATCTTCGACAACCTTCATACTATGAAGAGGTTTCATAACAATAAGTTTGGAAAGATGCAATGACTGTGAAATATCAATCAATATTGAAGAATGATGTTTGGGATGTTGTTCCCATACTAGAGGGGAAGTCCATAGTTACTTCCAGATGGCTCTATAAGATAAAGCATGTCGAGGATGGTAGTGTGGATAAATACAAATCCAGGTCTATTTCCAAATGTTTCTCTCAGAAGGAGGACATATGTAACCCACCTAGAACTGAAATATAAATATTTTTATTTATTTGAGAAAACGTTATGTTAAAATTATTGTAAAGTTTTTATGACCAAGTTGGTCAAGGATGACTGTAATTGAATATTTATTTATTTAAATAATTAAATAGAAGAGACACCTATCCAAAGGATACTGTAGAATGAGTGTTCATTGACCCACTAGGAGGAATGAGTAGTTGTAGAAGGATGGTTGACAAGTGGCAGCACTAGCATTCCATTTTCTAGCTGGTGCAGGAAGAAAAATACCTAAAATTGTGGTAATGTTCCCAGAGAGGGGGAACTGATCAGTGATCAGGGGGCTCATTTATTTTCAAAACTAACCCAAATACCTAGGAAATCTTATAAATACCATCAAATTGAGCAGGAGGCTCACTACATTCTATTCCAAGTGAATGAACCTTGTGACTGCTGCAAACTGAAGAGTCAGGCACATAAGGAATTTGATGAGGGGATAGCTAAAGTGAAATTGTTGAGTTAAGTTTGATGTTGAGTGCTAAATTTCAGAAAGTTGTGTGTGTACTGCTACATAATCTCTTCGTCCTATTGGTTCAATGAACAGACTCGGGGGTCCTAAGCAAGTAATCTTGGCATCTTTAGGATACAGATGGGTGGAACGGTCTCCTTTTGGTGTTTGTCCCCCTTCTGCAAATTATCCAGGTTCTAACTGTTTGCTATTTATCTATGATTTTCTATATCTGTAGTTTTGTGTTTATAAGTATGTTTAGTAACTACAAAGTTTAATAGTAATTGTTCTATACTGCTTTAACCTAGCACTAGAAGCATTGATCTGTATATTGTTCCATGAAGAATGCTTAGGTCTTTATAAAAAGTAACATACATGCTAACAAATTATATCTACTTTGTGAAGAAAAATTGTAGTTACTTTCCTAAAAGTTGTATTCAGTTCTGAGTATTAAATTATTTTCTTCAAGAAGGTTCAAACAAATAAAGTCGTAGAATGTAGATTATATTTTTTATTTGAACAATGTTTTCCTTCATCTAGATCCTATTTACTGACATAAACTCAAATTTGGAATAAGAACTAAGTTGAAAACCAAAGTTCGAAGCTATTAGTACGTTAACACTTATCCTTAGTATAAACAGGTTCATATAACTAGATTGTTATATATAATTTTCTTTCTAAGCAAACATAATTTCTAGTGTTGCATAAGTTCCTTTACATCCGATTAACAATTGCTATATAGAGGGTAAACTAGGGTTTAGAACTCTAATCGAAACTTATACAAGAATCAATAATAGCTCCTAGAGAATATTTATATACATATTAGAGGTATATATTAATTTACCAGATTAACTTAGAAGTTTAAAATAAAGGATTACCTATCCCACAATTATACCACTTAAACCATTTCTTTATACAAACCCTAAATCTATAAGTTAAACTTTAATCAAGTCACAGTTTCCAAAAATCAGTGGCCCTTCGATATCGAAGGCATATTTGTTCAAGATGGGTTCTTTTAAATAAGTGGTCTTTAGATATAAAAACAAAATATTAATGGAAAACAATATGAAAGAGATTTAGGATAAATTTTGTTTAGAAATATTTAAGTCGCGATATTCAAACCGGTGGAGGCATTTCATCCAAGAAACAAAATTATACATAGGCGGTTTTCGAAATCAATGTTATAACCATCCATCGTTTTTTATCACACCAAGTTTAAGAACACTCATCATGATTTAATAGTTATCTTAAACAAAACAGAGGCATATTTCTTAAACCTTTTTAGAAAATAGAGTTTTGGTTGCACGGATTTAACCCTATAGTTATTTTAAATATTGTTTTAAACCTTAGAAATGATGTAGAATACAGTGGCCTTTGGGACCTTTTAGGATTTAGTAGAAAAACCCTTTTTTTTACCTACTATCATCGGCACTAAATTATTAACTCACTACTTCTTGATAGAGTTTTACTCTAGCTTAAAAAATCAAAAACAGGATGACGGGAATATGGCCTTGACATTTACATGTTCAAGTTACTATTGTGGAAAACTACAAAGGACCCATCGGCCTTAACAAAATATACTAGGAAATGAATTTAAAAAGTTAAAGAGTGAAACAACATTCGACTGTGTATTCTTCAAATAGTAAACATTCACAAACAGCAGTCCAAGGACTGAATAAGGAAATAATTTAGTATATAACTGTATAGTAACTAAATATAAACATTACAAACTTTCAAAATCTTCACTGTCAAGGAGGACCTGTTACAAATCTTTTTATGCCACAAGGAAGAACCAAGAAGTTACCATTGTTTGTTCATTACAAGAAAAAACGCAGAGACATAACTCCTTTTGTTCCAGAACTATAGAACCCTAGAGTCACAGAGGTCACAGAACCTCAAATCACTTTGAGCAAGGAATGAAAATGCAGGTCTTACTGGAACCACGATCTTGTGTTCCTTCGAGGATAAAATCCTTACCCTGGGAAAACCAACGCAACCGAAGCCTTGCGATAAATGAACTCCTGCAAAAGAGACATTACCGAAGGGTTATATATATAAAAATATATAGTAGAGAAACCTTTGAAAAGAGAAATGTAAAGCTTGAACCAGGAAGACTTACTGTACTAGAAGAAGTGTTGGCAACGATGGCTCTCCAAGAAGTCGCAGACTTAAAAAACATACTACCTTTAAACAAAGTAGTTTGAGAAACTTTACCAAAATAAGGTTGGCCCCAGTATACTTCTAGGTTTTAGGTGCCAAGGTGAGGCCGAAGGCCTGCAATATTTTATCAAAACCGCCACCGAGGGCCGAGAGGCCAGAATCTTTGACTCTTACACAAAGCCAAGGAAAAAAGAACAATGAGTAAAAATAAAAAAAGTGACAAGATAAACCTTTAGGGTTTAGGACACGATCGTGTTGCCCTCCAGCTGGAGATCGTAAGGCCAACACATGGTATCTTAAATGCCAAGTTATGGATTTCACCATTTACCCAAACTTTATAGTTTTTCCACTCTTCGATTATTTTCCTTCTCATCACCTTACCTTGTGAATTTTTTAACTTAAGCTTAAACCAAGTGCATAGTAATAGTTTTTTTGTTGTTTTGTGTTGCTAAAGCCCCTTGCATGTTTGGGCTTAGAGTCCTTGGAAATGGACCCTAGTAGGGAGAGATCCCTCCTCAATCACCTGCAAGAAGTAAAAAAATTATGCATTAGCTATTAAAGCTAAGTAAGACCATGCATTTTTCTTCCTAACATCTATAGAAAGGAAAATAAGTAGTAAATACATCAACATTAAATATCACAAGGGAATATGATGTTATGGACGACAAGTAGAATAATATTTCTTTACAACTGTAAGTCACATTACTGAAGGAATTAAAGTAAATAGATAGAGCACTTAGTACAAGTAAGAATAAGTTGCATCATTTTACTTTATATTTATAGATAGACCTCCATTTAATTTTATATATTTTTATGAAATTTGGAGATGTTACATGTGGTATCAGAGCAAGTTCCAAACACTAGGCCTGATTGGCTCACTTGCATACAAATAAGAAACAAAATATATTGATCATGTAATAAATTTATTTTTGTACTGAAATATTAAATTCTATTTTGCAGGAAAATGGAAGGTGTTGAAGCATCTGTTGAAAATGGATCCCATCACAATAATCTAGACAACATTTATGTGGAATTACATAATCAACCCTCAGAGTTATTTCAAATAGTGAAAGAATTAAAGGATGAACTACACACTATGAAAGTAGATAATGAAATAATTTTGGAACTAAATTAAATTTTATTAGACAAAATACACAAGGGAGGTAAAGATAAAAGAAATGCGTATGAAATTGATTTCGGAACAGTATCATACAAACACAAGGGCAAGAAATTAATTTTTTTTGATAGGGAATCTTCTTCAGGAGTTAAACTTGTTCGAGTACACAAGGTACTCCCAAAAGACCAAACACCTTTAGCAACCACTTCACACAAATAGATCACGGATCAACACACCGATGTTTGTCACGTGGTTAAAACCCTCGAGAGGGAAACAGTCCACGGAATATCCGTAGACTTGGATAAGATAAAAGTAATAATTTATTGGAATGTTCCCAAAGACATAACTGATGTACGATCATTCATGGGGATAATGAGCTATTACAAGAAATTTATAGAAGGATTCTCAAAGATCGTGAATCCCATAACATCATTACAGAAAAAAGGGAAAAATATTTTTCTGTGATCAAAAGTGTGAAGAAATCTTTAATAGATTAAAAGAAATGCTAACTACTACACCTATACTAAAGATAGTAGGTCCAAACAAGGATTTCATTGTATGCACAGATCCATGCAATGAAGGCTTGGATGGAGTACTGACACAACAAGGTCATGTAATTGTTTATGAATCAAGGAAGTTAAAAACACACAAAAAGAATAATGCAACTTATGACTTAGAGCTGGCTGCCATAATTCATGCTCTGAAAATGTGGTGCCATCATCTAATGGGTAAAAGATTCTTGTTAATGTCTGATAACATAAGTTTGAAGTATTTGTTCGATCAACGAAATCTAAATGGGAAGAAAGCTAGATGGTTATCTTTCCTTAGCGAGTGTGATTTTGAAATCAGACACATCAAAGGAATGGAAAATAAAATGGTCGATTCCTTTAGAAGAAATGCAATAACAAATTTTATAGCTACCATTAGCAATTATAAAACAGAAGTAAATGATAAATTGGAAGAAGGGATAAAAATAGACACAGAATACCAAAATCTAAGAGAAAAGGTAACTCATAATGAATTTGAAAATGTAAAATAGATTACAGTTTAAATGAAAACAGATTATTGTTGTATAAAAATAGACTTTATGTGCCTAACATACCAGAAATTAAACTACCGATTTTAAATGAAGTGCATAAAAGTCCTTATTTCGAACATCTGGGGTATGAAAAGATAATAACAATGCTAGGAAAAGAGTATTTTTGGCCTAACATGAAGAAAAAAGTTGTTAAATCTATATCTAGTTGTATAGAATGTCAACAAGTGAAAGTTGAGCATCAACACCCAGCAGATATTTTCCAACCATTACCAATTCCAAATTGGAAATGGGAGGTCATCAGTCTTGATTTTATAACTGGTCTTCCCAAAAATCAGAAACAAAATGATTCAGTAATGGTAGTAGTAGAGAAACTAAGAAAATCAACATATTTTATGCCGATTAAAACAACTCATAAGGCCACTTACATTGCTGACATATTTATGAAGGAAATTTTTCGACTACACAGAATTCTGAAGGTAATAATTTATGACAGAGATCCTAAGTTTATTGGTAATTTTTGGAAGTCATTGTTTAAAGGACTAAATACTAAATTGAATTTCAGTAGTTCTTATCATCCACAAACAGATGGAAAAACAGAAAGATTCAATCAAGTACTAGAAGACATGTTACGAATGTATGTTAGAGACTATCCCGAGAAATGGGAAGATTATTTGCACTTAGTTGAATTTGTGTATAATAATCATTATCAAGCTTCAACTAAACTTAGTCCTTTTGAAATTTTGTATATATGGTAGAAAATGTAATACTCCCATTACATGGAGTAACCTAGTTAACATATTGATGTTAGGACTTGACTTGATAAAAGAACTGGAACTAACAATGAAACATGTACAAATAAATTTGAAAACTTCTCAGGACAGACAAAAGAGTCATGCAGAACTTAAAATAACTCCAAAATAATTCCAAGTAGGTGAGCGTGTATTTGTTAAGGTAAAACCCAAAAATAGCTCCTTTAAGCTAGGGATTTGTGCTAAATTAGCACCCAGATATTGTGGACCATTCAAAATATTGGCAAGAGTTGGGTCAGTGGCATATCAGTTAGCTTTGCCACCTAATCTTAGAATACATAATGTATTTCATATTTCCATATTAAAAAAGTATGTGCACGATGCTACTCATGTGGTCAACTATCATGTTATTCAGGTAGAACCCGAAGGATATTTTCAGGTGGAACCGGACTGTATTCTCAACAAGAGGGAAATTTTTCTCTAGAATCACACCATTGGACAGGTAAAGTTGCAATGGAAACACTTCAGTCCAAATGAAGAAACCTGGGAATTGGAGAGTCATAAGTGTGAGGCATATCTAGCTCTATTCCAGGAAGAGTCAGAATAAACTTAAGCAACATCGAGGACGATGTTGAACTTAAGGGGGGGTGTTTGTAACCCACCTAGAACCGAAAAATAAATATTTTTATTTATTTCAGAAAACATTATGTTAAAATTATTGTAAATATTTTATGACCAAGTTGGTCAAGGATGGTTGTAATTGAATATTTATTTATTTAAATAATTAAATAGAAGAGACACCTATCCAAAGGAGACTATTGAATGAGTGTTCATTGACCCATTAGGAGGAATTAGCAGTTGTAGAAGGTTGGTTGACAAGTGGCAGCACTAGCATTCCACTTTCTAGTTGTTGTAGGAAGCAAAATCCCTAAAATTTTGGTCAGGTTCCCTGAGAGGGGGAACTAAGCAGGTGGCTCATTTATTTTCAAAACTGGCCTAAAGACCTAGGAAATCTTATAAATACCATCAAATTGAGCAGGAGGCTCACTACATTCTATTCCAAGTGAATGAACCTTGTGACTGCTGCAAACTGAAGAGTCTGCCACACAAGGAATTTGAAGAGGGGATAGCTAAAGTGAAATTGTTGAGTTAAGTCAGCTACTAAGTGCTAAATTTCATAAAGTTCTATGTGTACTGTTACATAGTCTCTTTGTCCTAGTGGTTCAGTGAACAAGCTAGGGGGTCCTCAGCAAGTAATCTTGGATGCTTTAGGAGACAGTTGGGTGGAATGATCTCCTTTGGGTGTTTGTCCCCCTTCTGCAAATTATCCAGGTTCTAATTGTTTGTTATTTATCTGTGATTTTCTGTATCTATATTTTTTTGTTTATAAGTATGTTCAGTAACTATAGAGTTTAATAGTAATTTTTATGTACTGATTTAACATAGCATTGGAAGCATTGATATGTATATTGTTACATGAAGAATGCTTAGGTATTTATAAAGAGTAATCAGCATGGTAACAAATTGTATCTACTTTGTGAAGAAAAATTGTAGTTACTTTCCTAAAAGTTGTATTCAGTTCTGAGTATTAAATTATTTTCTTCATGAAGTTTCAAAAAAATACAGTCGTAGAATGTAGATTATCTTTGTTATTTGAACAATGTTTTCCTTCACCTAGATCCTATTTATTTACATAAAATCAAATTTGGAATAAGAACAAAAACCAGAGTTCGAAGTTTCAATACATTAACACTTATCCTTAGTATAAACAGGTTCATATAACTAGATTGTTATATATATTTTTCTTTCTAAGCAAACATAAGTTCTAGGGTTGCATAAGTTCCTTTACATCCGATTAACAATTGCTATACAAAGGGTAAAACTGGGGTTTAGAACTCTAATCGAAAATTATACAAGAATCAATAATAGCTCCCAGAGAATATTTATATACATATTAGAGGTATATATTAATTTACCATATTAACTTACAAGTTTAAAATAAAGGCTTACTTATCCCACAATTATACCACTTAAACCATTTGTTTATACAAACCTTAAATATGTAAGTTAAACTTTAATCAAGTCATGGTTTCCAAAACTCGGTGGTCTTTCCACATTGAAGGCATATTTGTTCAAGATAGGTTCTTTTAAATAAGTATTCTTTAGATCTAAAAAGGAAATATTAATTGAAAACAATTTGAAAGAGATTTAGGATAAATTTTGTTTAGAAATATTTAAGTCACGAGATTCAAACCGATGGAGGAATTTCAGCCAAGAAACAAAATTATACATATGTGATTTTTGAAATCAATGTTATAACCATCCATCATTTTTTATCACACCAAGTTTAAGAACACTCATCACGATTTAATAGTTACCTTAAACAAAACAAACACATATTTCTTAAACCGTTTTAGAAAAAAAAAAGAGTTTTCGCTGCACGGCTCTAACCATATCGTTCTTTTAAATATTTTTTTAAACCTTAGAAATGATGGAGGATATAGTGGACTTCGGGACATTTTAGGGTTCAGTATAAAAACCATATTTTATCATGGGAACTAAATCATTAACTCTCTACTTATTGACATTGTTTTACTCTAGCTTAAAAAAATCGAAAACAGAATGACAGATGTATGGCCTTGACATTTACATGTTCAAGTTACTACAGTGGAAAATTACAAATGACCCATCGGCCTTAACAAAATATACTAGGAAATGAAGTTAAAAAGTTAAAGAGCGAAACAACATTCGACTATGTATTCTTCAAATAGTAAACATTCACAAACAGCAGTCCAAGGACTGAACAAGGAAATAATTCAATATATAACTGTATAGTAACTAAATATAAACATTACAGTCTTTCAAAAAGTTCACAGTCGAGGAGGACCTGTTACAAATCTTTTTATGCCACAACGCAGAACCAAGAAGTTACCATTGTTTGTTCATTACAATAAAACGCGGAGACAAAACTACTTTTGTTCCAAAACTATAGAACCCTAGAGTCACACGGGTCGCAGAACCTCAAACTACTTTGAGAAAGGAATGAAAATGTAGGTCTTACCAGAACCACAGTCTTGTTTTCCTTCGAGGATAAAAGCCTTACCCTGGGAAAACCAACGCAGTTGAAACCCTACAGGCAATGAACTCCTACAAAAATGGAATTACCCAAGGGTTTATATATATAAGAACATATAGTAGATAAACCTTTGAAAAGAGAAACATAAAGCTTGAACCAGGAAGGCTTACCGTACTGGAAGAAGCGTCGGCAATGAGGGCTCCCCGGGAAGCTGTAGACTTAAAACACAAACTACCTTTAAACAAGGTAGCTTGAGAAACTTTACCAAACCAGTATAACTCAAGGTTTTAGGTGCCAAGGTGAGGATGAAGGCCTACAATATTTTGTCAAAACCACCATTGAGGGTCGAGAGGTCAAAAGCTTCAGCTCTCACACAAAGCCAAGGAAAAAAGGACAATGAGTAAAAATTAAAAAAGTGATAAGATAAATATTTAAGGTTTAGGACATGACCGTGCTTCCCTCCAGCTGGAGATAGTAAGGCCAAAACGTGGTATCTTAAATTCTGAGTTATGGATTTCACCATTTACCCAAAATCTATAGTTTTTCCACTCTTCGATTATTTTCCTTGTCATCACCTTACCTTGTGAATGTTTTAACTTAAGATTAAACTAGGCGCATAGTAATAGTTTTATTGTTGTTTTGTGTTTCTAGTGCCCCTTGCATGTTTAGGTTTAGAGGCCTTGGAGATGGACCCTAGTAGGGAGAGATCCCTTATCGATCACCTGCAAGAAGTAAAAATTTTATGCATTAGCTATTAAATCTAAGTAAGACCATGCATTTTTATTCCTAACATATTTTATGTGGTTAACAATTATAAAAAGGAAAATAAGCAGTAAATACATCAACACTAAATATCACAAGGGAATGTGATGTTATGGATAACAAGTAAAATAGTATTTATTTACAAATATAAGTCGCATTACTGAAGGCATTAGAGTAAATAGACAAAGTACTTAGCACAAGTAAGAATAAGTTGCATCATTTTACTTTATATTTACAGATAGAGCTCCATTTAATTTTTTTATTTTTATTTCACGAGTTTTGGAGATGTTACAACATCTATTATGAGGAGATATTTGCTCATGTGGCTAGGTAAACTACCATTAGAGTTGTGGTATTACTTGCATCAGTATTAGGCTGGAAGCTTCACAGGATGGATGTGAAGACAACCTTCCTCAATGGTGAGGTTGAGGAAGAGGTTTACATTGAGAATCCTGAGGGATTTGTGATTCATGGGAGAGAGTCCCATGTGTGCAAGTTGAAGAAATATTTGTATGGGTTGAAGCAAGCTCCCCGAGCTTGGTATTCTAGAAAGTACAACTATCTTCATAAATTGGGTTTCTCAAAGAATGATGGCAGATCCAAATTTGTATTTCAAAGTAGCGGGGAAGCAACCATTGATATTGGTTCTATATGTGGATGATATTTTCCTTACTGGAGAGGAAAGATTAATTGTTGAGTGCAAGAGGGGTCTCACATCAGAGTTCGAGATGAAAAAGTTAGGTTTGATGCACTACTTTCTAGGCCTTGATATTAGGGAAAGAAATGATGATATATTTTTGTCTCAAGGGAAGTATATTGTGGACATATTGCGCAGGTTTGGCATGATGGATTGCAAATCCATGAGCACTCAGTTGGTTTCCAATTTGAGGCAACTCTATGAGTTGGATACTAGATCAGATCCAGTGGACCCCACCATATATAGAAAAGGGAATAGATCGTTGGTGTACCTGATAAACTCAAGGCTAGATATTTTTTTATGAAATTAGCATCTTCAGTCAGTTTATGTCTGATCCTAGACACATACACTTGGTTGCAACAAATCATGTTTTATGATACCTCTGCATCATGGTTTCTTATGGACTCAGGTATGCCTACAGTGGAGGGGTGTTATTACTCGGTTATAATGGCTCTAATTGAGGTGTAAACATTTTATAGATAAAGATAACCTCATACTATTGTTTTGGCTTGAATTCTTCCATGATTTCTTGGGACAGCAAGAAACAAGACTCATTTTCCTAGAGTACTACAGAGGAAAAGTACAATGTTGTGAGTGCTGCTTGTAGAGAAGCAATGTGGCTACGAAAAATGTTGGCAGGATTGTTCAATGAAAATAAATACCATACGATGATTAGGTGTGACAACCAGAGTTGTATAAAGCTTTCCAAAAATATGGTGTTTCATAATAAATTGAAGCACATATAAATGAATTAAGCCTTTCTTCGAGACATGGTCTACAAAGGTACAATAAAACTTCAGTACATAGTTATTGATGAGCATATTATAGATGTGTTGAAAAAGTTTCTATCTGTGATGAAGTTTAGATACTTTTGAGAAAAGCATGGAATGGCATAGATTGTCTCCATCACTGAGAGGGAGTGTTAAATGTACAACATCAAGAGTCATTCTTCGAACTTATGAGTCATATCAAGTCCTATGTGTGTGTGTGTGTGTGTGTGTGTGTGTGTATCTTCATGTGATTGAGGTGGTGATGTTGTATTGAACAGTATTGTGAGTCATATCAAAGTTGGAGACTTGTGAGTCATATCAAGTCTGAAATCTTGTGAGTAATATTAATATAGTCTTATGAGTTATACCAAGACATAAAAACTTGTGTGTAATATCAAGATGGTCTTGTGAGTTATATCAAGATTGTATACTTGTGATCTATATCAAGTTCGGACTTGTGAGTTTTATCAAGTCTAGTATTGTTATGTGATATATTACTGACCAAAGTCACATATCACTATTAAGTCTCCTTTAGGGATTAGCTACCC
Source organism: Pseudotsuga menziesii (assembly GCA_001517045.1). Lineage (NCBI taxonomy): Eukaryota > Viridiplantae > Streptophyta > Pinopsida > Pinales > Pinaceae > Pseudotsuga > Pseudotsuga menziesii. Next base: position 75,057 of record LPNX010135674.1, on the reverse strand, counting down.
CTAGAGTGAATCACTTTAGTAATGACTATATGGTTCGGAAGTAATATAATGTGATCATAACGAGTGACAATTATTATGAGTATAATATGATATGATGAAATAATTAAATATAAACACATGTGGACCATGCAGTAAATATTAAATGATAAAGAGATCAAGCATAGAGAGAGAGAGAGAGAGAGAATTCAAATTTCCTAAGTATACATCTAGTGAACTTGAATTGATAAGGCTTCAGTTAAAAGACTCAGTTGTAATAACATGCATTGGTTAACTAAAGAGATCCATGCAAACTTAATCATAGTATATTGAATGGACATCACTAAAAGTGAAGCATAATGACACTTAGTTAAATCTCCTAAATTTGTGATCATGCATTTAGTTAAAGATCAAGTTCAGTTCAAAAGTTAGTTAACACTTAGTTAAAGATATTATTGGAAGGTATGGCGCATGTATTGCGCATGAGAAGATTCCAAGGCTACTACTTGACACTAGTGTTAGTAGGGCACTAATGATTGCATGGAGAGTGTGATGCTCCTAGTTAATATTTCTCCATGGATCATTCAAATTTAATGATTCTCCTATAAGAAATTATGTGAAATCAATTCGCTACCTTCTACATGCTTGATGTTTTGACTTTTTATTAAAGTGTTGGGCACTTGGAAAGTTGTGTATAGTTTTATTGAGCGGGCCTCTTCTCTATTGCTTGGTTGTTCTCTCTTATTGGGCAATCTACTAAGTGTGTTGTAAATCATTCCCTACAAATCTATCTATTATACTCAAATAATTGTTGGGATTTTCATCCTCTGTCTTTGGAGGGTTTTCCCAAGGTATATTTCATCTCACGTGTGAATGATTTATGTGATTGGTGTGTTTATGAGATCCATATATTTAGTGATTTATAGATAAAAAATTTAATGGTCAAAGATCTCCTTTATTGCTCAAATATTAACAGAAGTTACTTAGATGCATTGGATACTTCTGGCCATCGATTTTCACGAATTGTATCAAAGTCGTTAAGAAATGTCCTCCTTTCCATCTTTTTCTTCAAAAAGTGCACTCATCTTGCCCCGCTCCATCCATTCATTGTTGTTAGCCCCTTTTCCAAATGGGGCATTGAATTAATACAGTGTAATCCTACCTCGACCATGGGCATGGTTATGTCATCATAGCCATATATTACTTTATGAAATGGGTCGAGGCTATGCATACATATAAAGAAGACGACAAGATTTCCGCACTATTCATGCTCAACCATATTATCACCAAGTTCATAGTCCCTCAAGCCATTGTCACTGAACATGGATCACTCTCCCAAAACAAAATGATAGCTAAACTAAGTTCCTAGTTGGATTTTCACCATGATAACTCAACCCCCTACTACCCCCAAGCAAACAGAAAAGTAGATGCTTTAATAAGATCTTGAAAACTATGATACAATGCATGGTAGGGGATCATAAGTCAAATTAGATTTTAATGTTTCTTTCAGCACTTTGGGAATACCATACCTCCATCAAAACCACCACTGGATTCACACCTTTTCAAATGGTGTATGGTATGGAGGTGGTGTTACCTATAGAGTGCAATATCTCATCTCTTAAGCTAGTTGTCAAACTCTTTCCAGGAACTACAACTGAGGAAGATAGATTTATCTACTTAGCCAAACTTGATCAATTTCTTCATGATTCCGCTCTTGCTAATGAATCACACAAAAAGTGCATCAAGGCCCAGTATGATAAATCCATCAAACCCCGCATTTTTATTGAGGGTGATTTGGTGCTCATGTATGACCATATGCATGATAAAATGGGGAAAGGTAAACTCGAGTCTGTGGCATGTGCCCTACATTGTCAAATCATGTTTATTAGAAAAATATGCTTATGAGTTATTCGATTATGAATAGATACCTATGGGAGAGCCTAGAAATGGGATCTACCTCTAAAGCTACTATGCATATGGATATCCTGCATAAGTACTTTGTACATTTTGTATATAATGTGCGTTTGATATGGTGTGAGGTTTTTCTTTTTGTGTCTTAGGGTCTCATTTCAATCACGAATTCTTATACCATGTTATGTTTGAATGTGCAGATGACAACCTATCCATTGATTTGTTGGGTTGGGAAAAGTAGACAAGGAAGAACTAGTTCGCAAGCCAGGAAGAAGAAGCACTCACGATGAGAAGGAGAGAAGGTCACAAAGGAAGTGAAAGAACTGGCAAAGAAGGATAGAACATATGCAAGAAAGAGGAAAGGAAATATTGCAGGTGTGCAAGCTGGTAACAGTGATAAAGTGACAAGACTAGAAGATTGTGGCTGCTAAAGATGGCGTAAGCCTATTGATAATGCACGTATGAAGGAATATTTTGTAAGTAAGGTCGAAAGTGCCTCGTGTCGGTCCCTAATAGCCTGTAACCATTTTTTACTGCTGATCATGACCTGTAACTAATGAGCAGTATGTAGTCGACCCTGTGTGGTCCTGTAGAAGTTATAAATAGGAAGAACCCATTCTGTATGAGGGTTGGACATTTGTCATTGTTGGTAAAAGGACCGTCATGAGGGTCCATCATTTTGTTGTTTTGTTTATCCTATTAAGGAAGTTAGGGTAAGTAGAAGAGAAATACTTGGAGAAGAGTCTGGTAGAAGTAGAAGTCTGTTGAGCTGTGGATCTTGCAGTTGTGTGCGTAGACTGCTAGTAGTAGAAGAAATCTACAACTGAGTGTGCAAATAGTAAGTAGAAGAGTCGATCCAGGTTGTGTGTGAATCAGTAGGAGTAGATAGACGAATAAAATAGAGAGCATGAGAGCAGAAGATTTAGTCAAAAAGACATATCATAAGAATAGTCTGCAGATCATAGATTGCAAGGTGCTATACACAATTTCTCGTGCCAAATGAAGAGCACCTAGGTGGTTTTTCCAGGATGGGTTTCCATGTTATTTCCTATGTTGAATGAATGGTTGTGTTGAATGTTTATGTGAATGTAGAAGTATTTTCTTATTATATGTTGATTAGTTACAGTTGAATGTATGCACTATCTTGATTAATCAGTGAATGAATCAAAGTTAAAATCATTGTGGGAATGTTGTGTATAAGTTCATGGTTAAACTTCTAAGTCAAAGAACAAGTCAAAAACGGACTGTTGGTATAAGGAATCATCTACATCGCACTAGTTGCGACAATTGTGGAGGTTAAGTATAGTGTTGTGTTGCACATGCTGACATACTGTTGTGTTCAGTCACGCCAGAACAAACTCCGTCATCCCAGTTCCCTTTGTCGAGCACCTTGGTTGTGCGCCAAGGGACTATAAATCCCTCACCAACTGCGGAAACATTGTTCTAGCAGTTACCCATTAGATATCTTGGGTGAGATTGTGCCTACCTCGCAGGTGTTTTCAACTAAGATTCCTCTATTGGGTCGATGCCTTATCAATTATTGTTGGTATTGTGGTGTTGTTGAACCGTGGGTCGAGCCAAGAAGGTGATAGAGGCCAACAAATGGTTCCATTGCTAGGACCCATAATCATATGAATCGATGGAAATTTTGTGGCATCCAACAAAGAAAGAGATAGAGGACTGGTTGGATTCTAAGACGCTAGCATTTGCGCAAGAAGAAATCTCAGAAACATGAATGAGTGCAGAAAGCTGGGTGGACGAGTACATATATTATAATATTCACGAAATTTTATTTGGTGAGTTCCCCATTATACTATATGAGTGGTTATCAAGATTGGCGACTAGACATACAAACTCCCAAAGACGAGAAGTTGTCGAATGGATTGATCATTTGGTTCGTGAGGTAACCATTGTAAGTAACACCATCTCTAGAGTTGTTGACTTTCGGGTTGACAGTATCTTGCAAGGATATATTACCGAGTTTGCAGTAGATACTATAACCTCATATAGCAAAGCTGAAAGAAATTTTTTCCAAGGAGCTCGAAGAATATATTTGTTATCTATCAGTACATGGATCAAGATCCTTGTTTATGAGAAGGGTTTATTGCAGCTAAGTAGTTGAGTCACATACCGAGGAAGGAGGTTATGTTGCAGATGGCGTGTTAAGAAAATGGGAAAGGGTGAGTTGAAATGTTACCTGGAAGTATAGAACCTGAACTAGAAGTTGGAGTCCTAAGGTTCATAAGGAGATTCAGGTCAGGAAAGAGAAGGAAAACTGAAGGATGACAGAATCCTAACATGTTCGATGAGAGTGAACATGAACTTCGATCGCAAAGAAGTGAAAGATCTTGCGACGAAGAGGAGGACTATAGCCTGATTTCGGAAGGACCAGAGGACTCTGAAGACTCTATCAAGACACCAAGGTCAGGACACAATTACATCACACCAACAATATAACCAGAGGTAAGATCTAGAGTCTCATCCCCAGATATGACTACTAATACTGATAATGCTAGTACTGTGACTAGTACGTCGAAAGGTATACCTCCCTTACCAAGAAACCTCGACGCCAACGCAATGGTTGGAGCGGATAATTGGTTACCCACATTCAATGGAAATGGAGTAGAAGATCCATAGAAGCATTTGTTCATATGTGAATCCATTTGGATTATTCGTTTAGTCCATAATGCAGACATAGAGAAGGCGCAAATGATCATGACTCTCAGGGGTCATGCGCTAGATTGGTTTATGAAGTTTTGTGCTGCATCGGCTGGAACACCACATAAGACTCTGGATGAGATCCGAGCCGCAATGATCTCTGAGTTTAGAAAACTGAAGTCTGAGTCGCAGTGCATTACTGAGATCAAGGAGATAAAACAAGCACTAACAGAGTCAGTATGGGACTTTGACCAGTGCTTTAAAACTTTGATGGCCAGAGTGAGTTTCCAAATGTCATACATGCAGCATAAAGAGTGGTTTATTGTTGTGCTATTACCAAAAATATGAGGGCTGCTAATGCAACAAAATATTGATTCATAGACAGAAGCATTAGAGTTAGAAATGAAGCTAGAGGCCTTGCCAATTGGCAATGGTGCCATAGAGATGGTACAAATTTAGTTTCAGTTGGCTAATCTAACAATACAGCTTCAGGACATCAAGAAGGGTAAGGAAGCACAAGAATATTTATGGTGCACAAAATGGATGGACATACTAAGGATAATTGTCTAACCTTCATGAATTATGTCTGATCCGGTGCGCCAAACCCATCAAATGGCCACGAACTACCCTGGTGCCGCATATGCCAGTCTAGAGGGCATCGCGATAAAGAATGTTTATATTTTCCAAAATTTGTAAGTACTCTGGAAAACCTATTCTGTAAATTTTGTAAGTCAGTAGGGTATGACGTGAATAATTGCGGAGCATACCGGCTTCTGAAGGAAAAAAATGGTCGATACTTACTTAATGAAAAATGGGGGGAATGCTTAGGCTGAATAGGCACAACAATCATATCATTCTGCACAGTTCCCACCCAATCTATATCAAAACATGTATCAACCTTAGTACATGCATCAGCATCCATATGCGCAACAAAATCACTACCAAGTACACTACCAGCAGAATTAGTACCCGCCACAACAAACACACTCACAAGAAAGGGGTGATGAAAACTTCAGAGGAAGAGGCGGAGGAGGAGGTTTTGGTAGAGGAAGGGGTCTATTTACATGTTATAACTGTGGACAACTAGATAAATATTCCAAAGATTTCCTGGAACCTACAAAGACATGTTCATATTGTAAAGGGAAGGACCAAAATGTGGAGCAATGTCCTTAGTTAATCGCAAAATAGCAAGCAAGGACTATCACAGGACCTATCCCTGTGCAGAACCCGAATCCAAATCTGAATATGAATGTTTAGATGATTGCAGCAGAACCATGAGATCCGAATGTTGTTGTCGTAACACGAGGAGGTGCTGCGACCAGACTGGATCAAGATAAACCACAAGAACAACCATAGCCATAGGTACGGCCAGCGGTGCAGAAGAAGGTGTCATTCGATGTCCAAAAATAGAAGGAAGTATTCTTGGACGTGCGACCAGAATTTGTGGATCCATAAGTACCATCGACATTTGAGAAAGTCAAAGAGATGCCTAAGCGGTTTCAGCGCATATTCCAGAAGAAGGTCCCAAAAAAGGTTAGTAGGCTCAAAACCTTTTTGTCGAGTTTCTTAATGCTAATACAAGATACAGATGCTATTACAGAACTACAAGCAATAATAGAAGAGATACCCATAGAGCCATGACCTAGAAATAAAATTAACCAAGTGAGAAAGAAGTTCAAAACTAGTCATGAGTTAAGAATGGTTACGCAGATAGGAGACTATGACATGGATTACATCATCCTAGGCCTGGGATCTGATGTCAATATTTTGACATGAGAAACTTGGGAAAGTATGGGAAAGTCATGCTTGGACTAGTCCTATGTCCAGATGCGACTTGCAAATCAGGCAAAGGTCATACCCATTGGCCGATTGAGTCAGGACCCTGTTTACATTAAAGGGTTGCACACATTTGCGAACTTTGAAGTCATTAACATTGTTGATGACATGAACCCATACCTTGCCTTGCTGGGAATATATTGGGCCATAGAAAACCAGACCATTATAAACTTCAAGAAAAGGATCCTCTCATTTGAGGATAATGAGACGAGAGTGGTGTCTCCCATTGATCCATTAGAAGGACAGATATATGTATAGCCTGTATACAATGATAGATAGGTCGACTATCTCGACCAAATCTACAATGCCATTGCATTACAAGAAGAATACATCAATATTACTACAGATGGAAACCTGAGCTAGAAGAGTGCTAGTTCCTGCACATCTGACTCAGGGGAGGCCTTGGAGAATTGGCAAAACAAAATACATGAAGTCTCTATGCGGAGGTGTGCAAGAGTTACAAGGTCTGTGTGATGGGTAGAGAATGAGTTAAGAGAGCTACCCACCTATGAGGTTTTACCTAACCTTGTGACCTTCCTGACTGAGTTTGAAGGACTTGTAATAGAGTCACGGCGGTTATCTGCATTATACTACGTGCTAAAAGCTAAACCCACTAGATGGTGGGGTGTGCATAAGAAATATATAACGGACTGGTCACAGTGCAAAAGGTTGATGGAATTCAAGTTTGGTGAAGAGGTCACCCTCGTAAATCACAAATATTTAGGACTAGAAAACCCAGTTGAACATATTAACCATTATCGTACGATATTTGTAGAATACCCGAACCGAAATGGGTCCATCATTTTGTACATACATTGGAAATGACACCTAGAACCTGGTACGCATCTATGTAATTACGACAAGGAACCCAATATTGGGAAGGGATTGCTAAGCAGTTTGCGCATACATTTGAATTCGTCGACGAGCACCCTACAGTTGATGCTACGCTTCAGACGATAAAGGAGAAGATATTTGTTGAGATTCTTGTCGAAGAGACTAACTCTCACCAGTGCAGTGCGACCATTCACTAATGGATGGCTTGCTACAATCTAGTTGGAGATATAGATGATGATCCAACTAATATAAACATACCAGAATTAGAGGGCATGTGAGAAGTGGAATGGAATGGCATTTCAAGTGACCAGTTCCTCAAGCCATTAAAAATCAAGAAAGTAAACATTGGATCGCCAGAGAACCCAAAGTTCGCCAATATAGGAGATTATTGGGATGGAGAGACCGTTGCAAGGATCATGGATTTAGTCCATGGATATCAAGACCTATTCCCTACCAACTTCTCAGATATGAAGGGAATAGTGGGAGATCTAGGAGAGATGAAAATACCTCTACGACCAGATGCTAAACCAAGTAAGCAGCGACCGTATAGGATGAACCCAAAGTATAAAGAAACGATAAAAGTAGAATTGGATTGTATGCTAGAAGCGGGAATCATCGAACCTGTTGAAGAATCAGAATGGATCATCCCTATAGTGATATAGGATAAGAAGACAACAGGAGAAGCCAGGATTTGTGCCGACCTGAGAAAGCTGAACAATGCATGCTTACACAATCCATTCCAAACACCATTTATAGATGAAGTACTTGAAAGCGTCAGCAGGAAAGAGACGTATTCATTTACTGATGGCTTCTCAGGATATCATCAAGTCAGAATCACACAAGAGAATTGCCACAAACCAAAATTCGTCACAGAATGGGGATACTACCAGTATACGGTAATTCCCTTTGGACTCAAGAATGCACCTGCTATTTTTTCTAGAATAGTAGTCTTTGCTTTTAAATAATTTATTCATAAATTTCTTGACATCTACATTGATGAATGGACTGTATTTTCTCTAGTAAGAAACCATATTGAGAGTCTGTGCATGTTGTTGGACCGCTGTCTTCAATATCAAATGGTGCTTAATTCAAAAAATGTATATTTTGTGCCCATTTTGGTGTGTTGTTGGGTCACGTCGTATGTCACGGTGGTATTTTGGTCAATCCAACAATGATTACGATTATTCTCGATTTACCACCGCCTACATTAGTCACACATCTCATATCAATGCTGGGACATACAGCCTACTACAGAAAGTTCATCAAAGGATAAGCAGTGATCACTACACCTATGGAGAAATTGATGAAGAAAGACGCAAAGTTTCAATGGACAATAGCTTTCTAGGAAAGCTTGGATAAATTGAAGAAAGCAATGGCCACTGTGCCAATACTTGTATTTCTAGACTGGAAGAAGGAGTTCCATGTGCATGTCGATGCGTCTTCTGTCATGCTCAGCATAGTCTTGACCCAACCAGGAGAGGGTGCACTTGACCGTCCTATTTATTTTGCTAGAGGGAAACTATCCACAGCAAAAAATAACTACACAACGACAGAAAGAGAAGGCCTTGCTATGGTCTATGAGCTTCAAAATTTTAGACACTATTTGTTGGGTGGGAATTTTCAGATCTACACTGATCATTCAGCGCTGAAATACCTAGTCAACAAGCCAATGTTGGGGGGGAAGATCTGTAGATGCCTTCTCCTATTTTAGGAATTTGATTTTGAGGTCATAGTAAATCTTGGTCGACTGAATGTCGGGCCAGACCACCTATCAAGGATAGAAAGTTGTGTAGAACCATCCATCTTGGAAGATAATTTTCCTGACACACAACTATTTGTGATTCACATGATGGATGATCATAACCCTGAGTTTAATGCCATTATCCACTTTTTGAGCACAGGCTATGCACATGAAGGAATGTAAGCTAATCAGAAGAAATAATTGGTTTTCAAATCTGCTGACTATACATTAATTTTTGGGCATCTGTATAACCTGGGTGTGGATGAAGTAATGCGTCATTGTGTCTTTGACTATGAACGACCCTAGGTTATGAGAGAAGCACATGCTAGTGTTGCAAGAGGACACTACGCGGGAAAAGCAACTGTGCATAAAATATTGCAGGTAGGATTATGGTGGCCAACCATACACATGGATACTAAAAAATTTTGTAAGCGTTGTGATATATATCAAAGAACAGGAAAACCATTGCACTGCGATGAGATGCTGCTTGCACCGCAGATAACCCTTCAGGCACTCGACAAGTGGGAAGTTGATTTCGCTGGACCGATCATCCCTCTAGGAAAGAGAACTAGTGCACGCTACATTATCACTGTGATAGACTATTTGACTAGATGGGCTGAAGCCACACTTGTTAAATATTGTACCACTGCAACTGCAGCAACGTTTTTATTTGAAAATGTAGTCACCGGGTTTGGCTGTCCAAAAATTTTACTAAGGGACCAAGGTATGCATTTTTTAACAAAGTGATTGATGAGCTAACTACAGAGTTTCAGATCTAGCATAAGAAGATGACAACCTATCATCCTCGGGTGAATGGAATAGTCGAAGATTTCTACAAGATCCTGGTGAACACATTAGCCAAGGTACGTAATGTGCACTGAGATGATTGGGATCAGAAACTCTCAGTTGTGCTATGGGCGTATCACACAACTTGCAAACAACTCATAGGACACACTCCATTCAGACTAGTATATGGACATGAAGTTGTGCTACCAATGGAGTACATTGTACCGAGTCTAAGGATTGTTGTACTAAGGGAGATGCTATTGAACAAAGGTTGTCATAAATCATTCAGATGGAAGAAGAGCGCTTCGTCGCAAAATTCCATTAGACAATTGAGAAGCATCGGCAGAAATCATGGCATGATCGCCATATCAGAGTTAAGCCAATCAAAGTCAGAGGACTTGTGTTGTTGTATGACAACGAATTATTCAAACACTCAGGCAAGTTAAAGATGCATTTTCTAGGACCATATATGATCACGCACATGACTGATGCATGTGCAGTAAAACTGCATAAACTAGATGGAATGTATGTCGCGGGTATGGTGAATGGTAGCCACTTCAAACCCTACTATGATGGTCACGAAAAAAAAGAGATCAGAGGCTAAGAGACGTAACCTATTCTATTGCACGTCTACGACAGAACTTGTGCAAAGCACAGGAAAAAGCGCCACATGCATGAGAAAAAACAAAGCGGAGTAAAAAGAGCAAGTGATGCAAAAAGAGGAAATGATAGTTTGGTGGATATTAAAGTGGGAATATTCATCAAAGGAAGAAGTCATTATGACAGCTAAGACTCATAAATTTGACAAGATACAAGGAGAATGACGGCGTGGATTTGGGTCCTATCAAAGCCACCCTCAGCATAACAGCCATAATTGTGCTGACAGCTATAGTGAAGCACTCGAGCTATCAAGTTAATGAAGGAGAACATCGATCAAGAAGCCCATGTGATCGATTAGACATCAACCCCCCATTTGTGTGACCACCACAGGACGTGCTAGCAGGTATAAGTATACGGCTTCACCTTCAAGCATCCTTTCACACACAGTGAGAGAGCAAGAGAACTAGATCTGAGTGTTTGCAGAGCCAAAGTCTATCACAGAGTGACCCAACATCCATGGTTATAGATATTTCAAGTGATAACGAGCTATCTGATGCAACTGTTATCTCAGGTTTCCCAATTGAGGAAGAGATAGAATCATTTGAGCTACAACAACCAGAACAAAAAAGGGAGCTTGACTTAATGGAAAGAACAAGGAAGAAGCCTGAACAGGTGCTAGCACCTGCCAATATTCTAACCCCTTAGATGTGCTTTGTACTGATCCCTGCTTAGAGACTGCTAGCTTCTCAGATACCGTAAGTTGTAGCTTCACAACTATTATAGCTCAAAATGACACATCTCTACATGTGACCACTTTCCCATGATTTCGTCGCATGTCGACACTTCATGAAATTCATTGAAAAAACACCTATATTGGAGGAACCATATATGGAATTTTTTAACTTTTTTTTACCTCTTCTTTGCACAGTTGAAAAGGTATATGTGTTAGCTAAAAATTTCCAGAAGACACCAAAGTCTGAAAATGCCTAGAAGTACCCTTAAAATGAGCTTTTTTATGTATACGTGAGTTTCCTTAAGGAAACCCGTGTATGGTATGTGAGTTGCTATATATAATACTTGCGTATGCCCTAAATACATGAATATTTGCATTGCAACCTGCATATACCTACTACATACGTGATTGATGTCTCTGCAACCCACGTATTCCTCCTGAAAATGTCAAAAAAATATATTTTTTGAAATTCGGGTAGTTTGGGTAGTTATGCAGCTGACTCCTTCAGTTGCAATTGACTTGAATCTTTGCATTGTTATGCTGGAGGATTTGGAGCTCTCTTTCCCCCACCTTTTCCCTAGTGATCATCCCCTTGTGTTTCATATTTTGGAGGTTGATTTCCTTAGAGAAGAGAAGCAGCAAAACCGGATCAAGGTTTCGTGAAGTGCCCAACTTGAAGAGAAGGTATACTTGTACTTGTTTTCAAGATTAATAAAGATGTGATGTCCTTCTTCTTCCCAAATCATTGTTCAATGTGTGATTGAATCTTTGTTTATGATCATATGATGTTGTTTGTCATATTATTATTTCATATTTATTTGATTATCATTGCTTTATATGTGGTCATATTGGTTTAAGGAAGGTATAATTCATTTTGTGGGTCTCTTGGAGCGAGAGGAGCGAGAGGAGAAAGAAGAGGATTGAAGGGATGCTTGGATCAACCTTCATTTGGCTAAGTTATGAACCATTCTAATCTCTAATCTTGCTTGTATTTACTTATAGAACCATTTGCATCTCTCTTTCAACCCCAGTACATTGATGGCCTCTTAAACCCTAGCCATAGGAAACATTCCTTTACAACAACAACCAGCCAGAGAGCCGAGGAAATTTGTCAAGAGAGCATTAGGAGAGGTGTCTACACCACCACCACCACCACTGACAAGAAAAAGTAAAGCTACCATTGTTGTCAACAACCTGTGGAAAGCACCATTAGAGGAAGACCTATAGGAAGAAGACCTCATGGAAGAGGACTCACCACCATGCACAGATATGGATCTTGAGAGAGAAGAGAAAGACTTCCCACACTATGTTTGGCCTAGGAGAGCTGAAACGGAGGAGGTGACACTCTCGAAGAAAGAGTCCACAGTATTAGTTTGACCTCAGATCCCTAACAAGCTACCCCTACTGAAGAATCTGATACCAAAGATATCCAACTTGACATTTCGAGATGTCGACACTCATTTGCAGCTTGGCTTGGAGATAAGCAATTACATGAATACCAAAGATAGACCTACTTAGGTGTAGTTCTTAGTGCCGTTGCAGTGGGATAATGGCGTTTCCAATGTAGGACTGATGGACTTGTTGTTCATGCCTCATTTCAGCCACAGTCTGCAGGTGAATACGTACATCAAACAGCTTCTGGTCTGTTTTCATGAGGGTTTTTATGGCTCGATTGACCATACCCAGTTGACTTCGAGCTTATTTCTTCCATCACTGGTTGCCGAAGAAAGGGAAATACTGGACACCGTATTTAAACAGTAAAGACATTGCCAGGATAAAGCAGAAGTATAGCCTTTATCGTGAGAAGAGGGGATTTCGGATTGACCCCATTGAGGACAACATAGTGCAGTTCACTGCAAAGCTCCTCACTTGCAAACTGTTCCACAAGATGAAGTCGACTCAATGTACTGTTGGAGCAGTAGAGCTTGCAGAACCATTAGAGGAAATTTAACCTCAAATTGGGCCTCCTAAAAAAAATTAATAAAATAATAGTTAAAATAATAAAATAATATTTATTAATTTTGGAGGAAGAAAAGAAAAAACTATTTTTTTGTTTGTATTTTCGATTGAATTCTCCAAGCTAGACTTGAGTGAAGTCTATGAAGTTCAGTAGGCAGCTGCGTCCGAAATATGACTAAGGGAAAATGTTTTTGCCTATCAAGAAACAAAACAACAAAGGAATGCAAATATGCGCAAGGCCCTCCTTAAGAAGAAAGAGTGAGAACTTCAAGGGCGTGACGCCCTCCTTGCAAAGAAGGAACAAGAACTTCGGCACGTGAGAAAAGCCTCGTTGCATTAACCGAGACCATCAAGAGCGCGATTGCAGAATTCCCCCCTGATGCTAAACAAGAAGATGAGGATTCAATATCTAAGGTTTCTTGGATCACACAGATCATGGCCAAATTGAAGAATTAGGTTGAGGAGCTTCAAGAAAGACATGTACCGAGCACACCTCTTGAGGTGCTCGAGGAGCGAAGAAGAGAAGTGTCTGAGGCTGCTGGAAAAATTAGTGAGGGTGAAACAGTCTGCACTAAGGAAGTAGAATTCATTATGGGAAGCACTTCTAGAGGATGCAACTGCATAAAGTATAACGGAGAAAATCAACAAAGATGAGGATAAAATCATTGCGGGAAAGGTGGAAATAAAGAAGCTATCATTCCAAGAGAAAGTGACCAAGATGACTGAGGTCAAACAACTCCAACAATATTTCTAGGCTCTTCATGACCAAGAGTATTCAAGAGAAGAAGTAGTCGAGATGCACCAGTTGGAAGCAGCACGGATCACCGTCCTTATTCAGTCGTTGCAGAAGAAACTTGAAACCATTATGCAGTCAATGGAGGCAGGCCCATTGGAACATATCAGTTCTGACCGAGTCGAGCAGTTGGTCGCATAGGAAGAAGAAGTAACTGAGGAAGTTGCTAAGGTGCAAAAAATGGTGAAGGAGTTTCAGGACAAGGTTAGTCCTCTCGCGCATCCTAAGACCGTGCTTGAAACATAAGAGCTTCAAAGAAGCTAACTTTTGGGACAAGAAATTTTGATAAGACTTCCATTTTTTCTAGTCGCTCATGATGAGCCACATGTGAGTGTTGGGGGGATGTTGGTCCAGGAAAAGTAAACACGGAAGAAACTGGTGCGCAAGCCAAGAAAAAGAAACACACACAACGAGGAGGAGAGAAGGTCACAAAGGAAGTGAAAGAACCAACAAAGAAGGATAAAAAATACGTGCGAAAGAGGAAAGGCAAGCTTGCAGGTGTGCAAGAGGGTAACGGTCAGAAAGTGATAGGACCAGAAGATCATGGCTGCAAAAGATGGCGTAATCCTACGGATAACGCATGTATAAAGGAATATTTTGTAAGTTAGGCCGAAGGTTCCTTGTGTCAGTCCTTGACAACTTGTATTTGTTTTTTACGGCTGATAATGACCTGTAACTAATGAGCAGTATGTAGTCGACCTTGTGTGGTCCTGTTGATTCCTGGAAAAATCCCAAGTACCGACAGTAGGGGTTCTCCCCAATAACTGCTCCCAAATATATCATTTACTGTTTGATATGGGGAACCCATCCGGTTTGCGGTCCATCTACCATAGAGTTAAGGTGTAGTTTTAATCTGTTTTACTTGTTGCGGCCCGATCCACTGTTTATATATTTTATCTTTTAGGTATGGAATTCAAGTGCCTAATATTAAATGCAAGTAATAGGACAAAACAACTAATCTATTCTAACCTATCCCCGAGGAGCAATATTGATATTAAATAAGAATGAAAAATGTACTGTATGGTTTGCATAAAGTATTCTACAGATAGCTGATAAATCCCAGATACATACATACAGCAGAAATTTAACAAAGAGATAGCTCCATGATATTAAAACATTCATCATTCATTGTTGCATAAAATTTATCACATAACCTAAAATCAATCATAACTCAAAAATATTTTAGAGGGTTAGGAACGATCTCACAGATTGTAGATACTGCTAAACAAGAAATGGTTCCCCATTCAGCTTTACACAACATGCTTTGAGACTTTTGCAACACTCTCTCCAGCAAAATTCCATCTTCTTCATTATAAAATGAAATAGTTCTTTTTAAAATAAGCTTCAGCAACTATGCCAGTGAAAAGTCCTTTCTACATCTACTTTACCTATACTTACAAATTACAAAAATGACTCTTGAGTTTCCCCAACCTTTTGGGATTCCTCGACTCTTCCTTTACAATTTTTTTTCTTTTAGTGCATTACTAGAAAAAGAATAAATACAAAATTGTATAATCTTTAGCTTTGGGATAAGACAAATCTAAATGGGCCCAGTTGGTGTCTTAATAAAAATGCCCCATGCTTGTGCTTCTTCACTGATGACCTGATATTTTGCAAGTTCCAATACACACACTACCACTTCAAGATTTGACAACTAAGACTCGATTTCCTTCACTTTGGGTACATTCTGACTCAAATATTCCTCCACCCCCGCATTGGTGAAACGAAGGAGTGGTGCAGACGACGAAATGCTAGCCTGCCCACAGTCCTCCTACTACACAAGACTGTCAAAGAATTTCTCATGGAAAAGGCTAAGCAAACAATGGCTGGGGAAGGCATGAAAGTCGGTGGCCCTAGCTAATACAAGAGAGAAAATATTCACACCTAAGAAACAAAAATAAAATGACCTCGGTGTCTAAATACCTTCCATGAAAAAGAAAAAGAAAAAGGAAAATACCTAACCCTAACAAGTTACAACAACAAAACCGCCAAGGAATCAGAACAAGCAATGGGTAAGATCCTACCTGGCTATTGGAACGAGCTGAAAGAAGCGTGATCCCCGTTGGCTAGATTCGCTCAATCGACTGACAGATCCACAGACTCAAACAACCAACAATAACCGTAAAATGTTTCCTTACGGGCTTAAATAGGAAGCGACATCAAGTAATATAAGAGGCTTGGGTAAAAATCCCGTTGGCACCAAATGGAAAAACATCGAAAGCAATCTAGAGAGGGGAAACGATGGTTTTGTATTGAAGACCGGAAAGAATCTGATGTCTTCGGGTGGCTATGTACTAAATCTTCTGAAACAGGGTGAAGTTTTAAATATTCCATCGGTGAAGCCAACGACTAACACCCGCTCCGACATCAGAAGACTCTTCGGAAATATCATCAGTTCCATATTAGACTAACCATCTGAAGCGTCAACAAGGGATTCGTTACACTTCGAAAGACTCAAGAAAACCAAACGAAATGTCGGGTGCGTAAAGAAAAAAATCTTCCACAGACATCGGAAACTAAAACAACACGTCGATCCGGTGTGTCGAAAAGACTGTTGATAATCAATCGAAAAGCATCAGAAAACATTCTTCGATATCATCGATACCAAAAATGCAAGTTCACCCGACGGATCGGTAGAATCTTGTAAGTTTTCCGGAAAGGGAGAGAAACCATAGTTCGACAATCCTTTGAACAACTCTTCCGCTACATCAAATAAACTCCAGGAGTTCATCTGATTCATCGGGTGGAAAAAATAAGTTTTTCTTTTGCAAAAACTAAGTCATGAAGAAACTTTTGTAGGGTAAAGATAGGCTTTCAAGGATTTCTAAAAAACTAGAACTTCAAAGAAAGAGTAGGGGGCCCTAAAATATAAAAAAAAATGGGATAGTGGTTGCAACATCAACAATTGGTGACTAACTGGTAGACATGGATCTCTGAACAACTGACTTTTGAAACAAAAAATGCTTTATGACATTTTTTCTAGATCCATTTTCCTCATTCTCTTTCAACAATTCTTTAATCATCCATGCCATCAAGAAATGTAAGATTCAAAACTTGTCATTGATTTTAGTCCCAATGGATAAGGAAACCAAGCTTTCAAAGTCTTGATAGCTCTTCCAAGCCAATATATGAGATTCATTTACCTCTGCATTTGGTTACTTTTGGCCAAGACACCACAGGTTCGTAAAAGGATTTTTACAAGTATATTCATTTGTTCCTCATTCCCATGTCTTTTGCATTATTTTGATGCTTTCAGACTTTTTTCTGATGAATCTTCCCGGATTTCTCTTTCTCACACTCGAGATTTTATTTATGCTCTTCCATCCATAGTGTCCTTTTGTGTGAGTGATGTTTCATTCAGCTCACGAACGAAGAAGAACCTTTTACCAGTCCTTTTATTTACTGATTTATGCTTTTGCACTTTTTGAGATATCCTTTTCTCTGGAAAATTTTGAATCTCAAGCCTTTTGGCTTTTAATTTGTGGCATGGGATAATTTTCAATACCATACACCTGTCCATCCTGCTTCCTTTCCATGGATCGTTGGCTGCAAGCTTCTTAGGGCAGATATTAAGGTGAAGTGGATGGAGCCTTAGAATAGTATTGAAGACTTCTTTAGCCTTGGTTATTTAACAAGATTTAAAACAAGACTTCAATATGTTCAAAAATAACTTTCTTTCCAAGATCTATCTGTTTATAGAATCCTGTAATAATAAATTCTCAAATGGACAACATTCAATAAGCAGTTATTGGCCCTAAAATATCCACAGTTTGTCCAAAACCCAATGTATTCCAGCACCAAATGTTGAGCTCTTTTATTTAAAATAAACTAGAGTAAAGCATAGAAATAAAATAACAATGAATGACATAAAGCGAATCAAAAATCAAAAGGAAAAAAAAACTAAATAAAGTAATCAAACAAAGGTTTATTTATATACAGACAAGTTTTCTCAAAAGACTAAGTGAAGTAAGGTTTGAGAACCAAGCCATTTACAGGTAGATTCTCTTCCCATCCTTGCAAATCCTGAAGTTTATATGTTGAGGAAACTAACTTTGCAGCAGTCAGAAACTGGCTAACCGAGAGATGTTGAAACTTAGTGTGCTTACCCTTTTCATTATGTGGGTGATCCCAATTTAGGACTAAATCTCCAACTTCGAAACTCTTATTTCCAGACTTATGTTTATTAAACCATCTCTTTACAATCTCTTGCTGGTGCTTGAATCTCTCTTTAGCTTTAAACCTAGACTCTTCTAGCTTAATCAAGGTATTGATTCTGACTTGTATTACTTCACTGCTGGATCCTCTTGAAGCTTGGGATAATTGGGAGGCCGGGAGAAAAATGTTTGGTGGAAAAATGGCTTCCTTTCCATAGACCAGAGTGTAAGGTGAGACTCCTAATGAGTTTTTTGGTGTGACTCTATTAGCCCAGAGTGCATTCGAGAGAGTTGTATGCCAACTTCTTTGGTTTTCTATGGCAATCTTTTTCAAAATTCTAATGAGATTTTTATTGGTAGATTCAACTAATCCATTACCTTGGGGATAATAATTAGCAGAAGAATGTAACTTCATTACTTTATCATTAGCAAATTCTGTAAGTTTAATTGATGAGAAATAAAATGCATTGCCAAAAACCAAGGAAATTGGAACCCCAAACCTGGTGATAATATGTTCTTGTAGGAAGTCTATCACTACATCTTCATTTTCTTTACGTAGTGGAATAGCTTCCACCCATCTTGTGAAGTAGTTAGTAGTTGTAAGAATGTATTTGTGTTGTAGCAAGGAATTAGGATTGATCTCTCCAATAATATCAATTCCCCACTGTTCAAATGTTTCTGAAACCAAGACTGGTTGTAGTGAACCAGCCGCTCTAACAAGTCTTCCTCCACTTCGTTGACAAACATCACATTTCCTTACATATGCATGTGTGTCTTTGAACGCAGTTGGCCAATAGTATCTTTCCCTTAAGATCTTATGGGCAGTGGTATCTCTTGAATAATTCCCCCGACAGGACCATCATGTAATTCTTTAACCACTTTAGCCGCATCTTCCTGTTCTAAACATCTCAGAAGAAATCCATTGTAGTTCTTCCTAAAATGAACTCCCTCAATGACTTGATAGGAGGCTGATTTCAGTTGTAGTGCTCTTCTTTTCTTTGAAATCCAATGTTTTGGTAAATAACCTTGCTGGAGATAATGTATTAATTCTGTATACCATGATTCTAGAGCTATAAAAATGGGACACATATCAATCATATGAACTTCGGCTTCATTATCCCAATCACTTTCCTCACCATCTTGACCTTCATCCATTAGTTTGAAAATTCCTTGTCCTTTAATAATGGTTGTTGGTTTAAACTCTAAATCATATTCTTGTAGAGACGTAACCCAATGTCCTCTTCTCTCGCCCACCTCCTTTTTTACGAAAAGGCTTTGAACTACTGGGTGTGGAACAAATACTTTAGTTTGATTCTTAAGTATATATGGCCTGAATTGATTTACCGCTTTAAACACTGTGTAAGCTTTCTTTTCAATGGCGGGATAGTTCAATTCAGCACCTTGCAGACCAGTGCTCATAAATGAAATAGGGAATTTGTCTCCCCCTTCTTCCTTTTGCATCAGCATAGCTGCAAGCGAATTGTTAGAGGCAAAAGTGTACAATATGAAATATTTATTGAAATTAGGACTTCTAAGTGAGGGTACATGTGCTATTTTTTTTTTGATATTGGTAAATGCATCCTTTTCTACATCAGTCCATTTAAACCGTACATTCTTCTTGACCATTTGCTGCAAAGGTTTGACTATTTGTGCAAAATTAGGAACAAACCTTCGCACGAAATTAATGGTCCCCATAAACTATTACATACCTTTCTTATTGTGGGGCAAGGGAATCTATGCTATTCAATCCTTTATGGGTCTATGGAGATTCCCCTTTTAGAAATGACATGACCCAGTAGCTTCCCTTCCAGCACTACAAAAACACATTTCTTGTGATTCAATGAGATATCGTATTTTCGACAACACTGAAAAATGTGTTTTAAATGATATGGATGTTCTTCTCTTTTATTTGAATAAACTGTTACATCATCCAAGTAGACCACCACACCACATCCTATCAATCCCCAGAAAGCTATGTCCATGGATTTTTGAAAAATGGATCCGGCATTAATTAACCCAAAGGGAATTCTCATGTAGGAAAAGGTTCCCCACTTTGTATGGAACACAGTTTTCAGTCTATCTTGTTCTGCTACCAATACTTGATTGTAGGCCGAAAACCCATCCAACAAGGAGAATAACTCAAAGCCAGACACCATCTGCAAAATATACACCATAGGAGGGACTAGATAATTGTCTTTGTCTAAATCACGATTCAGATTTCTAAAATCCACACAGAGTCTTATTTCTCCATACTTCTTTCGAACTAGTACCAAGTTCGCTACCCATTCTAAATGTCTAAACTTGAAAATAATCTTGGCATCCAATAATTTCTTTACTTCACTTTGAATTAGGGGCTCCAGCTTAGGATGCATCTTACGAAGATGTTGCTGGAAAGGCTTTACACCCGCTTCAATAGGAATTATCTATTGGATTATGTGATTGTCATATGTCTTCAGATCATCATAAGTCCACGCAAATACATCTTTATACTTCTGAAATAAATTGATGAACTTACTTCTTTCACCCAGAGAACAACACTTCCCTAAGTTGACATACTTGGGTTCAACCTGTGTTCCCAAATTGATCAGTTCATACGGCTTTTCTAAGCTATGCATTTTAATGTTCACTGGCCTTCAAAACTTGTTATTTAAATCAAACATACCCTCTAATGTCCTCACCCCTTTTGGTATGAAATTACTATTCTGGAGATTCACTTGGTGTTCCTCATCATCAATAACTGCATCTTTAAAATTTTCCTCATTTTTTAAGAATTCCAAAATCTGTTGGTCATCATCAAACACTCTTAGATTGGTGACATTATCAAGTACTAATGACCTTAAAATCAATTCAATGGAACATTTGTTATTCGTGAGCACCAACCTGGCAGCAGAGGTAACCAATAAATCAATTGCTGCACTTTTTAGTCTAGGAATAGAATTAATATTAAAAGCCTCAAAGTCCCCAAACTTCATTTTGATATCCTTTTAAATGAGGAGATAAGAAATGGATTGTATTGCGGACTTGTTTTACAATTATTTCAGAGTCTCCAAAAACTTTTAAATTCCTAACTTTAAACTCAATTACTTTTTCCAATCCTTGAATCAATGCTTTGTATTCAACTATGTTATTCGTGCATTCAAACTCTAATCTACAAGATAAATTTTTTTTTTTTTCCTAGATCAATTAGGACACAATCGGCCCCCGGTCCTTCTTGAGTTTTAGAACCATCAAAATACAATAACCAAAACTGATTTTCTACTTCTAAAGCACTTGTTCTATTTTCTAACAAAGAAACCAAACTAGCTATATTACAGTCAATATCGTCAGTCCGAGAAAACTAAAGGAGATTGGAGTATTCATCTGACTCATTATCGGCCCCTTCTTCCTGATAATTTCCTGGTTCAAGTTCTAGAAAATAATTTCCCAAAATGGTATGTGCGAAATTCACAGTTTCATTTTTTCCTTCAAGCTGCGTCACATTATATTTCATGTGTGGTTCTCTTAGTACATTAATCTGATTCTGACACCCATTTGTAAGGTAACCATAAGTGCGACCAATCTGTGGAAAAAATACCCATTAATCTTTTCAGAACAATCCCTACTTAGTATCAAACCATAGGCTTCAAGGATGTCAACTACCATAATATCAATGTATTGACACACTCTTTCATCAGCTGCTAATTGAATCAATACATTTTTCAACTCACCTACTACTTTAATTGCAGTTCTGTCCAACTGAATAATTTGACTAGTAGAAGGGGTAGGTTTCCCATTTATCTTTTTACAAACTGACAAAGGCATGCCATTCGAAGAGGCTCCAGAATCAACCAGAAAATTGTGTACATTCAAATTAAAAATCTTAAAAGTCGGCATGAAAGGTTTAGTTCAAGATTTAAACTTACCTCCAATGCTAGATTCATTTATCTCCTTATCCAATGGGACATTGTCTTGAGATTTTTTCAGGTTGGGGACCCAAGGCTTCCAAAAGTTTCTTCTTTTGTTGTGGAAAATTGCACATTTCAAACAACGAAACATTCACCTTGGTTTTCTTAATATCTTCTACTATATCATATCCCATTTCTGGTTCCACTGATCTTTTCTTATTATTCTCTAAGTTATTGTACATATCCTTTTTCAGTTTACTTACTACTTGAGTTTTCTGCTTTGCTATGACCTATTCAGGTACGGGTGGGTTTTGAGTCTTAATGGTAAGCCTTTTCATGCTTTCTTGGAACTTCTTAATCCTGGGCAATAAAATCTCATATGTTATTGGTCCTTGACTTCTTATTGTGACGTTGACTGCCGTGTTAGGATTATTAATCCTCCCTTGTCCAATTTGGTCATATGTCTAAATCAGGAGTCATGTCTAAATCGAGAGTCCATCTAGTCTATTTTTAGTCACTAGCACCATTGGGTCTACTTGGACTAATTGGGGCACATGTTCCAGTTACTAAAGTGTGGGGAACACTAATTGAGGCCTACTTCCACTGATTGCACTTGCATGCATCATTTTAGGAGCCTCCTAGATCAATTCCTACAATTTAGGAGCCACTGGGAGTGTCGATACCAACCTTCATCAGTTGAGTTCAGTCAGTGACTAGTCAAGCTGAGTTAGGAGTTAGTTACATTCAGTTCTAGCCCTCTACATTCAGTTAGCTCTAGGTTTGCATGGCTACATGCAGGAGAGGTACATTTCTCACCTACCATAGTCAGTTAGCCTCAGTCAACAATGAAGTAGACACTTGATTTGTGTTTTAGAACTCCGTTGAACTCCAGTAATGGTTTAGACAAGGTCAGTTAACTATTGAGTCCTCCAACGGTGAGTTAGACAAGGTCTTAGTTACCTATAGTTAAGTAGAGTCTAATCAATTCAAATTTCCTCATGTGGATTCGAATTGCATGTGGCTATTTAAGCCATTGTACTTCATTGTAATTATTATCTAATTACTCTTTGATTAATGAAAAGCATTAACAGCTGCAAGCCATTTTTGCACTGTTTCATTCTTCAATAACTGAGTAAATTTTGTGATCTATATTGTGAATTGTGTGTTTTTCCATAGATCTATGTGCTCAATTTAATATGGTATCAGAGCCTCGGTGGAAAAGGCACTTCTCCTCCTCATATCTCCTACTAGATCATTTTTTAGAAAAATTGCTCCTTCCAGCTCTGCACCAGAAGCAAAAGGTTTACCACTAAATACCCCAAGTTAAGGAATTGTTGATCAAGCTTGCTTGATAAATTATGCTAGGTGTGATGAAAACCTGAAATTTGCAGGATGTCTACCTTACGGTGCCCCATTTTTGTTTTTGCAGGTACAACTTCGAATGGATTCATCATTTCCTCTTCTCACCCTATTCTCAAACTATTCAGAATGGAAGATGGAGATGATTGCATCTCTAAAGAGACAAGATCTCTATGAGGTGTCTATTGTACTTGGCGAAGACTCCTTTGAGAGTGAGAATGACTGGCTAATGAATGTGATGCAGATTTTGGAACAATGTGTATGGCATTTTCTCCTAGCATGTGCTCACTCAGAAAATATGTTGATTACCCAAAGGATCTCTAGACAACAATATTGGAAAGAAAATTTGGAATGATTGATGAGAATCATAATAGAACTTTGGAGAGCATATACATAACCATAAGCATTCTAAATCAAAAAATCTTGGCCTCCACTCTCTCTGATGAAGTTGTTCAAGATGAAGAAGAAGCAGAAGCTTCTACACAGTCAATTTGAATTGAAGAAAGTTTCCTTGCAGTGACTCCTTCTCCAGATGCTCCAGAAGTTTATGATATCTCTGATATCTCATCTCCTCATATGGATGAAATAGAAGAAGACATTTGAATCTCTGATATTGAAGAAAAATACTGCTGCACTTCCATGCAAACATTCACTGGTGATTTTCTGTGCAAAATTTGTTAGTAATTGCTTCCAAAAGTGAAGAGGAATTTGATTTTCTCTCTCTAATGTTGCTTCTGTGTGAAAATATGTAATACCTTGGATATTTTGGAAGAAATATCATATTACCAGAGTAATCCATTCTCTCCCCTTGATCTAGATCTTCCAGCAAATTCCTGCAAGATTGCATGCACCAAAATTCAGAATTTTGAAGAAGAAGAAAGTTACGCATCTACCGTCTCAGTTGACCATTTCTTTGGATTTGATATGAACCTTATTGGATCTGATATGATATGATATTTATTGGTTCAATATTTCAAATTCATAATCTTTCAGTACTGCTTGTAGCTATTCTCATCAACAATGTGAAGAAACAAGTACCGCAAGTCTCCTACAAAACTGTTGTTGGGGAGTTTATTTCATTTCACAGTTTTGGTTCTGTTGTGAACCTATTTAGATCTTATTTAAATTCTGATCTGATATTATTTGGTTCAAATTTTAAAATCCAAGAGATTTCAATCATGCTTGTAGCTTATCTCACCAATTTCGGTGTAAAAAATCAAGTACCGCAATTTCTCTTCAAAACTGTTGCCGGGGATTTGGTGTTAGTTTCCTATTATGAGGGTGCTGACATTTTATTTTGTGAATCATTATATATTTTTGAAGCTATATCAGACTATGGAGCTCAATCATTCTCTCTCCATAGTCCCGGTGCTTCTCTACAATTGATCACATGCTCATCTCCTCACAGAACTAGTAAAGAGAAAGACATTCTGCATCCGTCTGAACACTTGCTCCTAACACGTGGGGCTGATTTTACCACTCATGGTTTGATGTTCATGGCTGAAACATATGAGTTTCTTGAGTGTTCCTCACATGTTCTGAATCCTCAAGAACCTTTTCTCACTTATAAGTTGATTTCAGTTGCTCTACATGGGTCCAGTATTCATTTGGAAACTGTCTATATTTCTGATTTAGTTGAGCATATCATTGTTCTTCCAAAGAGGAAGATTCCTTCAGACATAATGATGGAGAGGTTCACATGCCAGGACCCAGGATACCTGTGCACAGAAGAACCAGATTGATCTTGATTCTACCTGCTCAATTTAAGGGGGGGCTTTTTTCCCATGTGGTTTTTTCCCCAACTCCTTGTATTGAGCAGTTACTTTACTTTACTTGATGTAATGGGTGACCTATGGTCTTAGTTACCAAGGCCCATAGATTTTTCAAGTTAGAATTCAGGGGGGGTGTTAGGATTATTAATCCTCCCTTGTCCAATTTGGTCATATGTCTAAATCAGAGGTCATGTCTAAATCAAGAGTCCATCTAGTCTATTTGTATTTACTAGCACCATTGGGTCCACTTGTCCTAATTGGGGCACATGTTCCAGTTACTAAAGTGTTGGGAACACTAATTGAGGCCTGCTGCCACTGATTGCACTTGCATGCATCAGCCTAGGAGCCTCCTAGATCAATTCCTACAATTTAGGAGCCACTAGGAGTGCCGATACCAACCTTCATCAGTTGAGTTCAGTTAATGACTAGTCAAGTTGAGTTAGGAGTCAGTTACATTCAGTTCTAGTCCTCTACATTTATTTAGCACTAGGTTTGCATGGTTGCATGTAGGAGAGGTGCATTTCTCACCTACCACAGTCAACACTGAAGTAGACACTTGAGTTGTGTTTTAAAACTCCGGTAATGGTTTAGACAAGGTCAATTAGCTATTGATTCCTCTGATAGTGATTTATACAAGGTCTTAGTTACCTACAGTCAAGTAGAGTCTAATCAATTCGAATTTCCTCATGTGGATTTGAATTGCATGTGGCTATTTAAGCCATTGTAATTCATTGTAATTATTATCTAATTACTATTTGATTAATGAAAAGCATTCACAGCTACAAGCCATTTTTGCATTGTTTCATTCTTCAATAACTGAGTAATTGTGTGAACTATCTTGTGAATTATGTGTTTGTCCACAGATCTATGTGCTCAATTTAATATGCTGAAAGTTGTATTTACTCATTGGGTTCTTCATATTCTAATCCCAATGTGTTAATGCAATCCCACAAAACCATAGTTGTCTCCTCTGAACTTGTTTCTTTTTTAGTTTATTTTTCTTCCTTAACTTCAAGTTCTGTTAGTTGAACATCCAACAACTGATTCATGACTAAGTTCATATAATTAATCCAATGAGGGAAAATTTTCTCAGAGTGACGTTGTTGGTGAAAATTACAAAAATTATCCATACCAACTTCGGTGAGATTCAGTGCAGAGGAATTATTGGTGGGTGGTTGGGGTGGACTATTTTCTTCTTTCTTCTTGAAAAATTGTCTAAATGGTTTTCTAGAAGAACTTGCTTCTTTATCTTTCTCTAAGTCTACAACCTTGTTTGAGAGTTTTTGTACCATTTTAACCACATTGTCCAATTTGTTCAAACGTTCTGCTTTGGGCTTAGTCAGCAGTAAATGATTCTTATTAAAAAAAATTACATCTGAATCTGCGGACTATTTATTTATACTTTCGAGTTCTTCTTCCACCTTCTTAGCCTCTTCATAGGTTTTCAATAGTGAGGGTTTTACTGACCTTTTCATGAACATTGCTATCTTAGGTGAAAGTGTTGAAGAATAGTATTACATTAATGTTTCTTCAGCAGGCATTAGAGCAGCACTGAATTTATTCAAATGGTGAGCAAACCTATGATTAAAATCAAGCAATTTTTCTTTTTTCTCCATATTTAGAGAAAGTAACTCTTTCATCGGAGTAGTTGTGGTTCTTTATTGTCCAAACTTGTTCTTAAACAATCTTTCAAACGTATTCCAATATGTGATTGAATTCGCCTGCAAACCCAAATACCATGACACTTCTTTTCCTTTAAGAGTATGTGGAAATAGTCTAACTACTACATCTTCGTGTTCTCCAACTGATAAAACTTCAAGGAATAAGAAAAAACTTTGCAAATGATCATCCACATCAATTCCTTCTTTAGGGTCAAACTTGGGTAATTACTTCTCAGGATGTGCAGGTAAATTATGCAATGGAGTAGCCATTTTAAGAGGGGTTGTGGTTCTCCAAGCTGGTGGTGGAGGTGGTTGATTAGCATTTGGATTTATAGGTGCATTTCCAGCTACACTTCCAACCATGATTCGACGTGGATACTGAGGTGGAGATTGAACAGGGGTTCGAAATGGTGAGAAAAATGGGGAATCAGGTCCAAACT
Source organism: Pseudotsuga menziesii (assembly GCA_001517045.1). Lineage (NCBI taxonomy): Eukaryota > Viridiplantae > Streptophyta > Pinopsida > Pinales > Pinaceae > Pseudotsuga > Pseudotsuga menziesii. The sequence continues at coordinate 47,960 of LPNX010135674.1, read as the reverse complement.
GATCAAGAGGTTGGAAAATTTCCTGCAAGGTTAAATCTACCAGCTCTTCAAAATCTCTCACTAACACTGAATCTTCTATGAAAGGGCTCTCTTTCTTGTGATCTTGTCTTCTAGGTAATTCAAGGATGTTCGAAAATCCTCCAAGCTTCTTTGCATACGACCTTCTAGTTCTTCTTAAATCGTTACCTACTTCAAGAGAAACAGGATAAAGAAACTCAGGATCATTTTTCCTTTCAAGACTGGGGTTCTTGGGAAAGTTGGTTTCAAAACTACCACCAGTGGAATATTCTCGATAAAATGGATTTCCTCGGCCATCCATGCACTAGCAGTCTCCTTCTAGTGCCAAAAACTATTGATTCCTGGAAAAATATCGGGTACCGACAGTAGGGGTTCTCCCCAATAGTCGTTCCCAAATATATCGTTTACTACTTGATATGGGGAACCCGTACAGTTTACGGTCAGGATACCATAGAGTTAAGGTGTAGTTTTAATCTCTTTTACCGCTTGCAGCCCGATCCATCGTTTATATATTTTATCTTTTAGGTATGGAATGAAAGTGCCTAATATTAAATACAAGTAACAGGACAAACAACTAATCTATTCTAACCTATCCCCGAGGAGAAAGATTCATATTAAATAAGAATTAACAATGTACTGTATGGTTTTCATAAAGTATTCTACAGATAGCTGATAAATCCCAGATACATACATACAGCAGAAATTTAATAAAGAGATAGCTCCATGATATTAAAACATTCATCATTCATTGTTGCATAAAATTCATCACATAACGTAAACTCAGTCATAACTCATAAATAGTTCAGACGGTTATGAATGATCTCATAGATTGTATATATTTCTAAACAAGAAATAGTTCTCCATTCAGCTTTACACAACATGCATTGAGACTTATGCAACACTCTCTTCAACAAAATTCCATTTTCTTCATTATAAAAGGAAATAGTTCTTTTTACAATAAGCTTCAACAACTATGCCAGTGAAAAGTCCTTTCTACATATAGTTTACCTATACTTATACAAATTACAAAAATGACTCTTGAGTTGCCCCAAAATTTTGGGCTTCCTGGACTCTTCCTTTACAAAATTTTGTCTTTTAGTGCATTACTAGAAAAAGAATAAATACAAAATTGTATAATCTTTAGCTTGTGAATAAGAAAAATACAAATGGGCCTAGATGGTGTCTTAATAAAAACACCCCATGCTTGTGCTTCTTCACTGATGACCCGATATTTTGCGGGTTCCAATACACCCACTGCCACTTCATGCTTTGACAGTTGAGACTCGATTTCCTTCACTTTGGGTACATTCTAACTCAAATATCCTCTAACAGGATCTTGTGGCCTAAAGCTTGTATAATCCAGATCATGATGTCTTCCTCACTAACATCATCGAGCTTGGATATGCTTTCTTCCCCTTTTAGCAGCCTCTTTTGCAAGTTCTTCAAATGTTTCTCCCTGACTGGGAAATCCTAGTCCGGGGCACCTGTTAAAACCATACACTGATTGTGAACAAAATGTATGCCTTTGTATAATTCAGCAAACTTTTCAATAGTTTTCTCAATGGTTGTGTTTAATCTGACTATTGTTCTACACCCGAAATTCAATATGGCCACCTCCATCTTAAGACTTCCTGTAGACTTCTAATGCATATTTGCTGGAAATGTTGGATGGGTTTCTATCCATGTTAACTGGTTTTTTATAAGTTCAACCACCTCTGATAATATTTTTCAGAAATATGATGAGCTGAGTGCTAGCTCTTTATATCTAACCTCAATTTGTTTAACTCTATACATCTCCCCTACAAGACACAACAAAACCTGATTTATCTCTTTTTGCAGCATCAAGGCTTGATTCCAGAAAGGGGTGATATCCATTTGTTTCTCCTTTGCCACTTGAAGTTCTTCTCTCAATAAAAGGTTATGAGATTCTAGCTCCTCTACTCTCTTGCTCGTTGCATCTCCTTCATGTTATGCTTCTACAACCTGCTTCTCAATATCTTTCTTTTCTCCTTCAATGGTATTTACTGATAATACCAGAGTATCCTTGTCAGATTGTAAAATTTGGCATGCCTCTCTTGACTTTTCAATCTCACTAAGAATATCTTCATGCTTCCTCTTCAGGATTTGTCCCTCGCCTCTTTCCTTCTTCACAATTTCCTTCATTTGAACAACATTCTTCTTATATTGTTCCAAACCAATCATTATTTTATCCACATTATCTTCATTTGCAAGGGCTGAGGATATACCTACCTTTACAAGAAGTGTTGGGTCATTGTCAGTCCCATGGACGATTGTTTTCTCAGTTACCATGATTTCTTTCTTTTCCCCGGTGTCCACCTTCTTCTCAGTTCTCATGACAGTTCTATTCTTATTTTTGTCATAAAAAATGGTATTTAAATCAGCTACCTCCTGGTCTTGAGATGGGATGAAAGGAATTAGTTCAAACCCTAATGTCGGAGCTGGATCTTCTATGGATGTGCTACTAGATGGGACAGATGATTCTATGAGATAATTATGAGATTGAGTTTGCTCCAGTTTCATGATCTTGTTCCTCCTGATCTTTTTCTAAAGCTCTTCAGCTGCTTTCTCTGCCTAGTCTCTTTCCCTGTCAGTTGCTTCCAATCCTAGCCTTTCAACCTCTTCTTCTTGTTTAAATTTCTCAGCACCTTCTTTGGATCTCCTTTTCTCAGCTTCTTCTTCTGCTAACCATTGTTCTGCTTCTTGTGATAGTTTGAGTGCCTCCTCTTCTCTTTTCTTTGCAGCTTCCTCTTCTTGTTTCTTTTGTTGCTCAACGAATTTTCCCTTACTGACTACGGTAGTTATATTTTGCTTAAATCTTTTCCTTAGGGTTGTCATATTTCGTGCATTGCAGAATATTTCATCATCTTTATCCCAATAATTCGTATATTAAAAATGTACCTCGATTGTCGCACAATAGTTCATTAGGGGAATTTTGAGGTAAAAAATGGGCCTCCAAACAAAAATTGTACTATCAAAATTCACTTTAAAAGAGCCAATCACATTCTAGAGGATGACATCATCTATAATAGCTAAGGTGGCATTGGTTGAGTTAAGGATGTTTATTTGTCAAATTGTAAATGGTAAGTGAAAATCCATAATTAACTATATCAATGTTGTAAGTAGAGTATTCATTATGAAAACAGTACTCATAGATTATTTTTAAACATAATATAAATGTACTAAAGTACTCTTAAAATACTTAGAAAAAAAAGTACTATATTTCAATATAAAATAAATTACAAATACTAAAATATTAAAAATGTCTTATTTAAATGTAATTACTTTTTTACATTTCATTATAAAACAAATTACAAATATAAAAAAAAAAATGCTCTATTCAAAACTAAAATTATGTAATTAATTTTTCAATATTTAAAATATATTTGTAATCTTTATTTAAAATCAAAATCACTTAACATCTTATAATAAAAACAATTTGATGAATAGTTTTTTTTTTTTTAAATACTTACTATATTTAATAATCTATTATAATTATTATTTAAATCTAAAAATATATTTATTTATTTTTTCTTAAAAATAAAATATTATATAATAATAAATTAATATATATGTAATATCCCTTGTATGATGTACAGATAAGAATATTAACTTGCTGCAATTTTTTTTTATTAAAATTTCTGAAATTGAATTAATTCTCACAAGGCCTTCTCGGACTGGGCAAATCAGGGATTTCTTCTGGGAAATTTTGCAAGCAAAAGGACTAAGTAGTGGGAAGCAACAAAAGATATTTCAGACATAGAATTTCCTCTTCCCTAACACATTTAGATCTGATGCCATTTAGGGTTCAGAGTCCGCTCCGCGGAAACCTACTACCACGCTTCTGGGCAGTCAAACCGTGAAACTAGGAAGAGTAGTTCGGTCTGTTTCAACCAGGGGCTTATGAAAACTTGCAGAGGGTTGTTACAGTATTAATTTAACATAATAAATAGTTTTGGACAGTTTTCATAAGTTCTGGAAAGTTCTGAGTAGTTACGAAGACATGTTGGTTTTTCCAACAGTTTTGGCCTAGTTAAATCCAGCGCAATGGAGGATCCAAAAATGCATTACAGACCCAAATAAAAATTGTTCTGGAGGTATGTAAGGGAAGGTGAGTCTTTCAGTGACCCACAGGAACAAACGGGGCTCAGTTTGAGTTAGCAGAACTCATTTTACATCAAATTTGGCAAGATTAGTCAATGAAAGCTAGCAATCTAGCTAGGGTCTAGATTTAAGCAGTTAATTCGTGTAGATTTAATTTCTGAGATACATATGAATTATTACAGAGGTAAATAACATCCCACTGAACATATAAAATCTCTTCATACAGTTCCCCAACCTTGCATATTCCTCATAGCACTCTGATTCATCAATTTTCCCCCATACAGTGATAAAATAAGCTTTATTTGAGGAAACTGAAGACAAAATTCATTTGTGAACAAGTATGTTTCAACCTGATATATATAAATTATAGAGTAATATTCTGTTACAGATCAGAAATCAAATACCAAACTGACCATTACAGGGAGGCTCCAAAATAAGGGGCAGGAGGCCCAGAACATGACCGGCAAAAGTGGTGGTGAGCACTGATGAAGCATGGGCTTCACTGGAACTCAACCAGAACTTTATGGAGGCTGTAATAACTTCTGGAATAATCTTCAATGGCTGAAATTAGCGCTCCATAAACCTGCAATAGATAGAAAGGGAGATAGAAGAGATGGGAGGAGGGGTTTGGGGACCATCACCCAATGTTCTGAGGCACAACACTCAGAGTATGCTCACATAGCATAACCACAATATCAAATCATCCAAACTGAATCAATGGGTTTGAATTTATCTTTTATAGACTTATCAATGACCTACTTAGTAAGTTGAGGCCAATGGTGACAT
>LPNX010135674.1:0-38013 GCA_001517045.1 Pseudotsuga menziesii | reverse complement strand
CCCTTTATTCTCTTTCTTGCTTTTGTCATGGACTTTCTTATTTTTACCAAGGAAAGTTTACTAGCTTTCCCCAATGCACCCTCTTGACATGGCAGCCTTAATTTCANTTCATACAGTTCCCCAACCTTGCATATTCCTCATAGCACTCTGATTCATCAATTTTCCCCCATACAGTGATAAAATAAGCTTTATTTGAGGAAACTGAAGACAAAATTCTTTGTGAACAAGTATGTTTCGACCTGATATATATAAATTACAGAGTAATATTCTGTTACAGATCAGAAATCAAATACCAAACTGACCATTACAGGGAGGCTCCAAAATAAGGGGCAGGAGGCCCAGAACATGACCGGCAAAAGTGGTGGTGAGCACGGATGAAGCATGGGCTTCACTGGAACTCAACCAGAACTTTATGGAGGCTGTAATAACTTCTGGAATAATCTTCAATGGCTGAAATTAGCGCTCCATAAACCTANTAAAAATTTATCCTAGGAGGAATAATTAATAACAACTTGAGCCCCTAGGAACTTAGCATGGTCAACACTTTTAATGGTCAATTTAAGGGGACATGACAATATATATATAGATATTCTCATCTGATTGAATTTTAATATTAATACTTTTGTTTTAAATTTAAGTATTATTCAAGTTCATATTTTGCTATCATCTTTTAACCTTTGAAACACCTACATCTATACCAACATAAATTAGACATATACATTCAAGTTACAAAACCAAATACCTACATAAAATCTTAATGTAACAATTTGAATAAACTATTATATCATAATAAGATATTATATGATTATAATTTTTATTACATATAAAAATAATGTTTATTACATATAATTTCATTGGCATAATATTAACTCAACTTTTTCATGATGGAAATTTATGTAGTGTTCCTTTATCTCAATATTAACACTTTTTTTTTTAATTTATTTAATGAGGTTATTAATTATTGCATTAAAAATAATATATAATATACATAATATATATTACAAGAAACTATTAAAAGTGAGTTTACAGGTGATTTTGAAGGTGTATTAAATAGATGAAAAATAAATTTAAAAAATGTTTTTTTTTTAATTTATAGTTTTATATTTATATTTTAAAATTAATTTTTGTTATATATATAAGAAATAACAATTTATTCATTTAAATTTAAATTTATGTTTAAAATTCAAAATTATAAATACATGGTTTATAAACATATTTTGAATATTGAAGAAGTAATTTATGTTTCAAATTTTAAAATTAATATATTTTATTTTATGAGTACATTCATCATATTACATTCAAAAGTAATTTATGTACTCAAAAGTATTTTACTTTTAGTCATATCAAAGATGATTTTTTCATTGGTTTTATTTTAAACATCTTTTCAATTTAACTTAACCATAGTTGCATTAGTGATAGTGTAAGATATGAGTTGTAAATATACCTCCCCCACAAAATTCCTAACTCATAATATTTTATTATATCTCTTATGAGGCCCATTTTAGACCTCAAAATTCCCCTAATGAGTGACCTTGTCTTTAGAATCATTCCTGTGAAAACTCATCTCTCCAAAGTGGAAGCAATCTAACTTTTTTGCAAAATCTGGTGCACTCTTCACCCTTGAGAACTTATAACTACCTCAATAGAACGGGAGTGGTGGGTATACAGCCTTCTTCTGGTAAAAAAGAAAGTTTCCAATTCTGTCAATGTAAAGCTATCTCACTACTTCCTTATGAACAACATAGTCCGTAGCATATCTTGGTAAAAGAGAAGGGGCCCTAGTCTCGCCAAACATCCTCAAGTATAGGCCTTCTTCTATCAAGTAATAATGAATTTTATCATTCTACAATCCTCAAAGCTTCCTCAGACATGCAGTTACACTTAGCAAGGAAGATTAATCTGTATAGCGACATTATAAAATCTTCGCAAATACTCTTATAATGGCTAAAATATTTATGTGCCCAAAATAACTAGTATGCAGAAGAAATAGGAGTTGTGGTTTTATCCCACTGGCACTTCAAGGCTGGGAACTGCTGTGTGCAAAAAATACAATCAATCATAAAAGAGCTCATATAGAACTCTGACTTCTTTTGTGAGACTCCTCCAAGTTCTGCACTTATGCATGAGGACAGGCTATTGGATATTATATTAGCCCAAATAAAAATGGTGCCCTGAGTGGCCATAAAGAAAATTACCAGCACCCAACTTAATTTGTAGTATTTCCCATTTTCTTTCCCGAAGATAATGTTCAACATTAACGCTATCAGCCAATAAGGAGTTTGCAGGTGCGCAGTTTCATATTCCCTGGAAGGCCTTGTACGAAACTACTTCCCGGGAACCATCATTCTTCGAACATTATCAAAAATATCCAAGTCAAGACCTTTCAACCACTCTTCTGTTAGATAACTCTGAGGGGTGGGTAGCTTGCACACCTGATCTACATAAGCTGGGCTATAAGCGGCATAACCTTGTCCTTCCGTATTTGACAAAATCATTTTGGTTACGTCGACCTTTGGGAGGATCCAGCCTATTACTTCTGCACATGGAAAAATTTTCGGCCGCATGGCAACCTTGATAATCGTTGACCTCTCTATGTTGGCATTTATTGGCAAATTCTCTAACCCTGTATCTGGGATGCTTCAATTGGTGATCATTCGGTAGATTCCCCCCAACTTGTACTCAGGTTCACTTCCAGTGACAGCCTTAGTATCTTCATATATAACTTCAACTCACGTTATGACCTATACCTCTAGATCCTTGTCTATGGCTTACACCTTCTTCTTCCATTTCCAAGGAATATTGCTATATAAATGACGAGGATGTTTAAACCATACGATGGTATGTTAGATTCAATCTATTCCAAAAGCATATAACTATAACTGATAAATTCTACACTTTATATGACAAAAAATAAAAAGAACCAGTTTTAACCAGAAATTTTACCAAATCATCATGAAACATATCAGCCAATCTTTTGTTTCCACCCTAAACCGTGCTCTCTTGAAATGAAAAATAAACAACAGCATCAAGGATTTCAAGAGGCGGACTGAACATGGTTCATGGGAAAGTATACTCTAATACATAGGCCCTAACGATCTAATCACGACAACACATCTCTCTAAGCGTAGAAAGCCCAACACTGTCGATGGGTAAGAGAAAAAACCAAAGATTCCCGAGAGGAAAAACCTACATGTATAACAAGGGTTTTTACCCTAAATGAAAATTTCCTCCCACAACACTCTACAAAAATTCCCATTCCAACCAGCCACTGGCCGCAATCTCGCCACCCCCGCATTGGTGAAACGAAGGAGTGGTATAGATGGAGAAACACTCGTCTGCCCACAGGCCTCCTACTACACAAGACTGTCAAAGAATTTCTCATGGAAAAGGCTGATAAAACCATGGCTGGGGCAGGCATGAAAACCGTCGACCCTAGCTAATCCAAGAGAGAAAATCTTTGCACCTAAGAAAGAAAAAGAAAATGAACTCGGTGTCTAAATACCTTCCGTAAAACAAAAAAAGGAAAAGACCTAACCCTAATAAGTTACTACAACAAAACCACCAAGGCATCAAAAAGAGAAATGGGTAAGATCCTACCTGGCTTCTGGAACGAGCTGGAAGAAGCGTGAGCCCCACTGGCTAGATTCGCTCAATCGAATGACATATCTGCATACTCAAACGACAAACGATAACCGTAAAATGTTTCCTTATGGGCTTAAATAGGCAAGCACCATTAAGTAATAAAATAGGCTCGGGTGAAAATCCCACTGGCGCCAAACAGAAAAACATCGGCAGCGATCTAGAGAGAGGAAATGATGGTTTTGGATGGAAGATCGGAAAGGATTCAATGTCTTCGGGTGGCTACATGCTAAATCTGCCAAAACGGGGTGAAGTTTTAAATATTCCATCGGTGAAGCCAACAACTCAACACCCGCTCCGGCATCAGAAGATTCTTCGAAAAGATCATCGGTTCCATATCAAACTAAGCATATGAAGCGTCAGCAACGGATTCGTTACACTTAGAAATACTCAAGAAAACCAAACAAAATGGTGGGTGCATAAATACAAAACTCTTCCGCGGACATCGAAAACTAAAACAACACATCGATCCAGTGTGTCGAAAAGACTGTTGATAATCAATTGGGAAGCATCGGAAAACATTCTCCAATATCATCGATACCAAAAATGCAAGTTCATCCAACGGATCGGTAAACTCTTGTAAGTTTTCCAGAAAGGGCAACAAACCACGGTTCAACAAGCCTTCGAACAACTCTTCTGCTACATCGGATAAACTCCAGGAGTTCCTCCGATTCATCGGGTGGAAAAAGGAAGTTTTATTTTGCAAAAAACTAAGTCATGAAGAAACTTTTGCAGGGTAAATATAGGCTTTCAAGGCTTTCTAAAAAACTATAACTTCAAAGAAAGAGTAGGGGGGCCTAAAATATAAAAAAAATTGGGATGGTGGTTGCAGCAGCAATAGGTGTTGTAGAAGTTATAAATAGGAAAAACCCATTCTGTATAAGTGTTGGACATTCGTCATTGTTGATAAAAGGACCATCGTTAGGGTCCATCGTTTTTCTATTTTGTTTATCCTGTGAAGAAAATTAGGTTAAGTAGAAGAGAAAGCCTCAGAGAAGAGTCTGGTAGAAGTAGAAGGTTGTTGAGCCATGGATCTTGCAGCTGTGTGTGTAATAATAGGAGGAATCTGCAGCTGAGTGCGCAGATAGTAATTAGATGAGTTGATCCAAGCTGTGTGCATATCAGTAGGAGTAGATAGAAGAATAAAACAAAGAGCATGAGAGCAGAAGATTGAGTCAAAAAGACATATCATAAGAATAGTCTGCAGATCGCAAACTGCAAGGTGCTATACACAATTTCTCATGCCAGATGAAGAGCACCTTGGTGGTTTTTCCCGGATGGGTTTCCACGTTATTTCTTGTGTTGAATGAATGATTGTGTTGAATTTTTATGTGAATGTTGAAGTATTTTCTTACTGTATATTGATTAGTTATATTTCAATGTATGCACTATCTTGATTAATCAATGAATGAATGAAAGTTAAATCATTGCAGGAATGTTGTGTATAATTTCATGGTTAAACTCCTAAGTCAAAGTACAAGTCGCAAATGGTTTATCGGTATAAGGAATCAGCTGCATCGCACTAGTTGTGCTAGTTGTGGAGGTTAAGTACAGTGTTCTTTCACACACGCTGACATACAGTTGTGTCCAGTTGCGCCAGAATAGACTCCATCATCCCATTTCCCTTTTTCAAGAGCCTTGGTTGTGTGCCAAGGGACTTTAACTCCTTCACCAACTATGAAAACATGGTTCTAGCAGTTACCCATTAGATATCTTGGGTGAGACTGTGACTGCCTCCCAGGTGTTTTCGACTGAGCTTGCTCTGTCGGGCCGATGTCTTGTGGATTATTGTTGGTATTATGGTGTTGTTGAACCGCGGATTGATCCAAGAAGGTGATAGAGACCAACAAGATTCACGAACGGTGCTAACCGACACACCCAAAGCCTTGCTTCGGCACCTTAGGTACTTTATTCCCCTGTCGGTGAATTGATAATCTTAGTAGGATTTTGCCAAGGTTTTACAACTAATAATACCACTGAGTATCACATAGTGATTGGATTATTAACCGACACTTCTTCCCAGGGTGTGGACCGCATTATTGTCCACTTGGATTCTCAACTTGTGGTCTCCCATTTAAACCGAGTCTACATTGTTCATGACATATCTTACTTCATCTTTTTAGACAGGTATGCCTCCTGTAGAGATCGTTTGAGTTTATTCAATACCTACACATCCCGAGGCTCATGAATATGGTTGTCAATTCATTAGCTAATTTTATTTTAGATTGACACATTGTACATTTATGAGTATTTTTATCATACATAGCATAACATGAAAATAGTTCACATCTAAATATGAAAATTATATGAGATCCACATCCACCATAGACACATTGTATATAAAGACAATATAAACTTCTTTTATATTAAGCATGGTAGAAAAAATTTACAAAAGAATACTAGGACAAAATCTTAATTCTCGTAGCTTTCAGACATCACTCAATAAAAACTCTGAATCTCATGTCTTTCAAAAATCACTAAATATTGATAACGAGGCTAGTCATAGCGCTCATGGTATTATATCACAGCCTGAACCACTCAATGGAGCAGGAATCCAATCCTCTCAGAAACCCCTACTGTATGGTGTTGATAACACTACAACAAATCATTCAATGACATGTCTGGGATGTCAATAGTCAACCTCTCTAGGTTCTCCTCAGTCTCCTCGATCTCCTCGATCGCCTATTACTCGCATGCACCAATGAACCTACCTTCCCCTCATCGTTATATAGGAGAATACCCAAGTGACCTCACTGGCCCGACATCTGCAGTAGTGAAACATAAAAACTCTTGGTACACCAAAAAAATTGAAATATTCAAAAATATATAAAAACTTGAAAAGCATGGAAATCCTTTTTACCTATGTCACACCAACCATACCCCTCTAAGAGTCCCAAGTTGGGATCTCCTTGGAAATCCAAACCAGCATATGTGTAATCCTTAACCATGACAAAACAAAATGAACATACAACGCTCTATGAGCCTTGCAATTATATCAATCTAATGGATTCACTTCCTGTGGATTAGATTTTCTCTTGTGTTATGTTAAGAACAATACCATATTGATATAAACTTGTTAGAGTCGTGGTCTTATAAGGAATAAAGGAATCTATCTTTTAGTTCAAAGGAGACAATTGTGAAGCAAAAAGAGCAAAGACTACCTTGCGTGATCATAATAACACCTATGTTACCAGAAACAGGAAATGGGAAACATAAAGATAAACGAGAACGGTATGAGAAAAAAATGATTGTAGGTTTCACCATGTAAGAAACGAGGAGACAGAAAAATATGAAGACCTAGGAGATTTCCCTTTGGTGTGCCATTTTTTATTTATTTGACAAATTTAATTAAAACAAATAATTCATCATGAGCATTTATCACATAGATGAAATTGTGAAGAACGAAATAAGTCATAATGAATTAATAAGGAAATATATATATATATCTTCTTTGCTGGCACATTGAGCACAAAGTTTTAGTTCACTTCATAGAAATACTAACAAATTCATGTATGAAACTTCTAGTACCTGAGGTAGAGTTTATTTTAACTTGACTAAAAGTAGAATTGGTCCCCAAAACAAATAAGGTTTCAAATGCACTAACATAAATAAAAAGGAGGTTTCTATGAATGATGAGACAGAGAATACATCAAAGTCACTCTCAAATATGGCATAAGTTGAAGAGGGGTGCAAACCAATTCCAATTTTTGGAAAGGAAGAGAATTCCAATATAGAAAAAATGACAACAAAGGAAGATGATTAAACACACATAATGAAGTAGAAATGTTTTAATATAACAAGGTTCGAAGATATTTCAATCATGAATTCCAAAAACTTCTCCTAATATATAACATCCTACATTTGTGTCCAGGGACGTGAAGCAAATTTCTCGTTGTTATCAAAAATGGTGAACTGGGTAAACTTAAATGGCTTTTAAAACCAATGCTTATTACTCTGCTTTTGTAGGCTATGACTCTCATATTGAAGGGGATGCGGGATCAAATGGAAGCTATCATCTATGCTATGAGCTTTGTGGCTGCCATATCCTTTTCTGGTCAACATGCTTATGAAAATTCCTTGGATTATAACTAACTTGTCAAGTGTTCCAGTGGCTTTGGTTATCTCTCAGCTCTGCAACTTAATAATTTTTATCTTTTGTAAAACCACACTAATATTTTGTTGAAGTAAACTATGATTATGTGGTATCTTGCTAGTATGATTTGTCTATCCTCTTTTGAATGCACTTGCTACTTCTCATTTTGATTATGGGTCCTCACTTCACTATAGATGAGAGAAACCCTTCTTTTAATGCGATGGGATCGACTAGATGATGGGAAGGATAAACCAAAGTCCCACCAGTAGTTGTTTATCCTGAAACCACCCATTGAAGATCCCATTAAATTCGAAAGGACCAAAGATCTATGTGGGTTAAGTATGCAATAAGGTATGATTGGATAAAATTTCAAGGCAATTGGGAGATTGAATTAAGAGAATCACTTACACTACCACTTTCCCCATCTAGACTAATGTATGATATGCCAATTCTGCTTGGACCAATTATGTCAATAACACATATATCTACTAGATAATGGAAAATGGACCACTTGACATTAGTGACGTTAAGACCACCCTGATGCCACAGGGTTCGACATTGCGACCTATAAGAACATAAAATAAATATTTATTTTCATCTTGGTAACCAAAGTAAAGTAATACATTTACCCAATGCATTTCTACCTTGCCCAGATTACTTTCCTAGTAAATTTAGGTTCTTTTCCAAGAATATTTTGGCATTTTCTATCTAAAATGTCCAGAAGGTAAGTTTCAGTCACACTGTAGTAAGTCCAGTCATAAGGAAATATCATATCTATCTTGATAAGGCCACTCGTAACACTATCTCGGATCTACATTCCCATACATAAGGTTAATCCATCTACTGCTAATTGAAGGGTAGACAATAAACATTTAACATATCTGATATGCAATAACTTACAGAGAAATTTGCAGATTTCAATAATTGAACTCGAACTACAGCCTTTAACGAATGATTATTCTCTTTGTTCAAATAGGACTTTTGCACCGTGTCATGCCTCGAGCTCAAACTCCGCCTTCCGGGCACCAATTCTTCAATTCACTCAAACAAAACCTCAGCAGCTCAGCCAAAGAAGTGCTTTGCACTTTTAAGTTCAATGCAAAGCAGACGAGGACATATGCATTCAGAATCATTAAATTCTTCATCTAACAACTTACCATTTAAGTGTTGTAAAAGCTAACTACCCGCCACCATTCATCACTGACCAGAGATAAATACCGACCTTGAAACAAAAGGAAACGGGGTCAGTTCCATGAGAAACAAATAATCTTTTTTAGAAAACCGTCATGAGAAATGATCCATTTCTTAAGAAAACATTTTTCAAATATAAAAACTGAAATAGATTTGAGTTTTACAAATATAGAAACTTAAATATCAGTCGTTTCAAATCTAGAACCCCCATCCCTTATCACTCGTTTGGACTAGTAGCAGGCACGAACCTTTTATTTATCCCATAAATCCAATCGCTAAATGCTTTAAATTTGACATTGATTTCGTTAGATCCATGTCCCAACTATCGTTAGTTACATTAATTAAAATCTAGAGCGCATACAATGTTTATAGAAAGGAGGGTACTTCCATTTAGCATTTGAGATTAACAAAACAATTTATGTAGTGGAAGGTCATGCATCACTAGGACTCCAAAAAGGAGTCTATTGGAAATTTATATTTGAGACAAACATAATTGTTTATTTGTGTATTGCAGTTAGTTGAAGGTAAACCATTACTAGGAGTCCAAAAAATCTTATACGTGACTTCTCTTCAATTTATTAAACGAATATTTTATTATTTTTACAAATTTTAGTTTTGGATTTTGTTGGAATTTGGCAGTTTTATTTTTGTTCAAACGTATTAGTCCTTTTTAAAGGCCAGGGTACTATTGTTTTCGATAATCGTTGACCAACTATTAGTTTTCGTTGACTCAAATTCAATTTACCATTTTAACCAAACTTTCAAACTAATATTTTTTTTATTAATATAAAAATCAATTTTTCTGCTAGTTGATTGGATTTTAATTTGAAGTGTTATTTCTGCAGCGATGGCATGGGTATCGGGAATAGATTGCTTCTGAGCATGCCTTAGCAGTGGTTTAACTCTTCTAACAATGCTTTAACATATTCTGACAATGGGCGTTAGACAATGCATTGTTTCCTAAGCTTTGGGCGTCAGACAATGCACTATTTCTTAAGTTGTACTTCCTGCACCTAAATTAGTTAATCAAATAACATGTCGAGCCCATTTTAATGCATGCGATACATCATCCTTTGAGTACACAGGTTTTTCCCACTCTGCTCATGCCATACAGGTTGACCTTGCAATGAGGCTCTATAAGCCATGTCTGTAACATCATCTGAGAAGATTCAAAGGTGACCCTACCCATATATGTAAGTAAACTACATTAATTATAGATTTAATAGATTCAGTTAGCTAGTGCAACAAAAAGGGGTGAAAGAGGACATATATTTCCATCATATTAGGACCCTTTATTTTAATAACTCAGCAGGTATTAAAATGGAAGGGAAAAGATGAAAATTCCACAAATCTAGTTTATTAATATTAACTCATATAAAATATTTCCTGATTTAGTGACTGGTCTAGTTTGACTTATCTTGGCAAATTTGCTTGACAGATACCATTTCAAACCTAGGGATTCAAAAAAAAAAATATCTATCGAACCTAACTATTATTTGCATCACAGATTATCACTTAGAAATAAAAGAATCATTGAACAATTGAGGAGAGATGCACGACTTAAGTTAGATAAACAATTTACCAGTCTGTGTCATGTAAAGGAATAAAATCTACAAGTGTCCTCTACGAAATCGAAACCAGAATGAATGGTGAGAATGGGAAATTTTCACAGCTAAGAAGTTGTAATCCAAACAAAAATTAGCAGCAAAACTTTAAAGCCATAATATAAAGAGAATTCTTACAACTTATGCTTGTCACTTTAATGATCATTAGTCATTTCAAAGTTTAATGTAGAGTCCATAGTAGGCAGAGGCATTGGAAAGACAAAAAGTGAGTTTCAAGTTTTTCATAGAGAAAAAAACAAAGCTCTAAACCTTTGTTAGTGCGATAAGTTGATTGAGCCTGGAACTCTAGGACCTGGAATCTGCTAAATCTTTCTTCTTTTCTTTTCTAGAGAATATCGACTGAACTCATAGCAATTTCTCTCTTAGAAACATCTCATCCAATCAAGTTGACCAACCAAGGGAACAACCTGGAGCATGAGAATATCTGACAAAGCTTCTTAGAATTCTACAAGTTGAGGAAGATACAATAGGTTTCGGAAACAGACTAGTCGTGAATAGTCATTTGAGCTAGCCATGAATCCGACTGGAAATAGTTTGCTTAACGTATGAAACTAGGTTGTTACCACCTTCCCACTGGGGGGTTTTCATGCCTAGTGGAGCACCCTGTCCTGGAGGGATTCATATAAGATAGGTTCACCTCCTGTGCTCAAGACAAAGAAAACCAAACGTTGAATTGCAGACATGGAAGAAATGATTGCATGAGAAGTTTTCAAATCCATTCCAACCTTCTTAGAACTGAAATAGGTTCTGATATTATGTTCATGAATGAGGGTTGGGATGCTCCCTCGCTGCTTGAACTAAAATAGATTCTGCTACTATGAATACATAATCACATGATGACGATTATAATCTTCTAACCATGAGTTTCTGGTATTTACAATTTTAATGAAGGTCATTCTAATCATTAATACCTATGTTATCTATGAGAGTAGGTATTGCTGAAACAACCAAGAAACACATATGACTGACATTGACATAGTTTTGTTGCATGCCTTCTATTTTTCCTCTTGGAATTCACATCCTGTGATGCACCCATAACTATGACAAATGGCTAACCTCAATAATCCTAAATTACATGCAAAAATATGTTAATTATTTGTTTAACTCTATGATGGCTATGACAATAATGTGGGAGATCGATATGTTTAGATATCAAGAAAACTTGTATCAATGATGATCAATTGACAGAGTGTTGCATGCATGCTTTACTTATTGCCTCTTGCCACTCACATCTTGTCCTTCCCCCACATCTACGATGAATGGTTGAACTCGATAATAGTGAATTACATGCAAAAGTAACTAAATTATTTATTGATTTGTGTGCATTCCTATGAAAAATGATGATCACTATTTGATGAATTGGCCACAATACTATATTTCCCTTTGTGACGAGAGGTTGTAGTCTAATTTGTTCGAGTGCATGTTTTTATTTTCTTTTTTGTCGGCTTCTCTAGTCGGGTTTATCCAAAATAAGTGTCAATTCCAATTGATCTACCAGCAGCTAGACCTTGTCCAGTAGAGGCAGCACCAATATCAGTAGTTTTATCAATGTCAACAGATGCGGATCCACCAAATCGAGTTTAAGCAGCTATAATTTTTGTTCTGACACAATCCTCAAGGAAACTGGACCTTGATCGCATGCAGGCTAGAATTAAAGTGCACCAATAATACCGGTGAGTTCCATCATCTAGCCGAGAAATATATTAGGTAGTGTTTCAGGGGGCTTAAAGGACAAACTATGAGCCAGATAATCCATCCAGATAAGGGGCCTGGTGGGATGGCTAAGAAGAATCCTCCCCTATGGAATGAATGAAGCTCATTTCATGGATTTGCATCTCCTAGCCCACCTTCATGAGTTTCACGATAACAGTTATATTAATATGATCACCAGGTTCAATGGGGAGAAAGGAATGTTGGCCAAGGACCATATTTATACCTTCACTAATTTTACTAACAATCTGAATATCAATTTCAACGATGTATTTGTATGGATATTTATACAAATCTTGATGAAGCAGGTCATATGGTAAAAGATTTCCCTCTACCAATAAATCCTTGGTGTACTCATTACAGAATCAATACCCATGCTACAAAAGAATGCCCTGACCTGATTGCTAAATGAGAGGAGTGCAACTGCCAGCAGGTTGGCACTTTCCTTCCTTCCCTGCGACCATCTCGCGTGAATCCAACTGATATGTAGGTTCCTTAAAAACATAATATAATGTATGGGTGTATCACTTAAAGGGATGAAGCGACAATATCCCGCCCTCTCCTAATACTCCCCATCCCCCAAAAATTTCTATTTTGATTTAATGGGTGGGGACATCAACAAGGGGAAGAATATCCAAATATGATCTTTCATATTATGTTCCTATGGAATAACGACCTGAGGAGTCATATTATATATTCTCTATGCCTGGCTTCCTGATCCTTTTCATATGTATCCAAAGATGCAAATGCTTTTGTACTTTCTTTTATGAGTGGGTTACATCTAGAAAATTCCATAGTCTATTCCAAAATATTATGTAACCATCCGAGTCGCCTACATTATTAGAGAGTGCTTGAGAGAGAGTTATTGGTTAGAGTCTAGAGTTTGTTGAGGTTGTATAACAGTAAAGAGGGTCCCTTAACTGAATGAGTTCTTCCATGTATAATACTGTAATTATGCTCTTAGTATCATAATAGTTCAAGATAAGCTGGTGAAATAAGCTTACAACACGTGATGACACACAGGATAATGCATTAATTGGTTTATAGTTTCAATTTGGGTCCTCGAATTCATTCTTTTTATTCTTTTTTAGCGGTGAAAAATATTGCTTGTTGGTCTGACCTGACTTGGCATAGCTGGGTTGTCCATTCTAGTAGCATCAACGAAACAACAATGAAGAAGCGGTAGAGTATCACAAGTCCTAGAACCTAGTGAACAACATTTGGCAAACCAGCGTCAACATCCCTCTACCTTTGCTTGTCTCCATGACCGTACTGATTTAAATTCAAACCATATCGCAAAAGACAGGCATGTGAATACAAAATAGTAGTATTCGACAATATTATATGCAAACAAAAGCATTAATATTATCCAAATCCTATAAAAAAAAATTACATAGAACACACAACTATGGAAAATATTAAAATAACCGAATATATTATGCACAGGTGCTACAATAATTTCCAAAACTGAATATATTTACGTTAAGGAGAACTCAAAATCCCAAGCAGTAATTCCTAGTCAAATAGAGACTCAGTAAAAACAATATAGTGAACAAGTTTTAATATTAATATCTGGAGTCAATAAAATGACCCAAACAAAATAGGTATAGAGTTAATATTGTCATTCAAATTATCATAACAATCCATATAAGTTATACAATCATGTAAGCAAAGGGAAACTAGTCGAAACCCTAGAGTTGGTTTCCCATTATTTTAGCCATAACTATAATATAAAGAAAATAACAGTCAATGTATGTTGATGGCCTTAGTACGGAAAATCCAAGAGGAGCTCGGTGAATGAATCCACTTAAACCCTGCGAATGTTAAGTTCAACTGGAAAACACTACACCCAGGATTAAAAAACAACCATTCGAACAAACTCAGAAGAATTGAGATGCTATGAAAACTAGGGAAAATGACTGCACATGCTGGCATGATACTCTTTCACAAGTCAACTTAATTGTATTATCTCATATGTTTCTTGAGCTTGTTAAGATCCATCTGCAACTAGGGTTTGGAATGGCACCTTGACACCTGCTTTAGGATCCTAACAAACCCTTCAGGCTCCTGTCAAACCCTGTTGTCTCGCTCTCTTTCATCTGTTAGGCACATGGAGTGGTTAGCTTATTAGAATTTATATTGTTTGGATTTTTCTGCGAGCTTGTGGGAAATTTACCTATTTACTCTACCAATCTCTGTTATGAGCACTGTGTTCTCTGCTTTGGGATTTTCAGTCACTGTTCCAGGCTTTGTGGATTTTCGAGAAGGATCTTGGCAAAAAAAATTAATGTCTGTATCAGTGACACACTCCTATGCCTTTCACGGGTCCTCCGTTGACTTTTTGGTGACTTTCCTGATTCATTGGTACCAGTAGTCGCTTTCATCATTCTTTATTTGACAAGGTGCAAAATATGAGGGATTACAGCTCCAGGACAGTAGGGTTTCTATTTTGGACTAACCCACGTACTTTTCTTGTCGGCACTGGCCTTCCTGTCTCTTTTTTTTTATTTTTCTGGGGTATTAGTTAATGGGTTGTTGGTTAAGTGGCCACCCACATGGAGTTCTCCCTCTGACCAAGAGGGCTTAGCACCAACCATATCAAACAAGTGGGAATTAGGGGGGTGGTTTTTATTCTACATTTTCTAGTCTTCTTATTGGTCGGTCTGTGGTTTTTCGGTTCTCGCCAGGTTTGTGGCAAACTGTTAGTCAATTCTCTTGTTGTAAGGGGTAGGGTTTTCGAGTTTGTTGTCAGACTTTGGTCAGTTCTCTTTCTATTAGGGTTAGGATCTCTCTCACTCTATAGCCCTTATCTGTGGGGTATCCTATGGTTTCCTTGGGGTTATCTGGTTACACCATGGCCAACATGGCATCCTTTGGGTCATGTACGTCATTTTTCCCTTTGGGGGGACTAGACTATCCTCCCCAGTATAGCAAGTCTTGTAGGAAAAAAAAAATCTTGAAATCACTTGATACTAAGCTTCGTTACGTTCTTGGGAAGGAAGTGATGTTGGATAGAGTCTATGGGCTTTGTCGTAGGGATATTATTGGGCATATTGAATATTGTACCATGATTAAGGAGGAGTGGGTGGCATGGGATAACACCCAATGGAAACCCATCCTTAACTATGTGCCTACCATTAATCTAATGGGAAACAAATGGCTGGTCTTTATCTTATTGAAGATTATGATGCCTCTCGTATCTTGAATCCGCTCTGGACCATCGAGAATGGATCGTTGGTACTTAGTTGTTGGTATTCCAACTTTGATCCACTTAAGGAAAGAGTAGTCAATAGACATCTATGGGTGTTGATTATTGTGCTACCTTTTCCTCTTTGGAACAAGGAGTTCCTGATTGATATCACTAACACATTGGGGCGTTTTGTTGCTATGGAAAAAGATTTCCACCTTATCTTTGATAAGAGAATGGCCATGGTCCTTGTTGAGTTGGAAATTTAGAAGGGTCTCCTACCTGATATCGATATTGTTTTCAATAATTCGATCATTAATCAACAACTGAACTATCTAAACACGCCTTTTAGATGTAGTTACTGTCATGAGACTACACATTTGAGGAATAAGTGCACATCTTTAATTCATGGTCGCCCCTTAAACCTTGGATTTTTTTATTCTGAACCATCTCCTGGCTCTCCTCTGACTGCCTCTCTTCCTGTAGACTCTACAGGTACTCCCACTCATGTTATCCCTTATGACTCCTCCTCGCCGACTTCATTTGGTGACCTCACCAAAGGGGAAACCCAGTATATTCACGACATTGAGAATATAGTGTTGGCTTCTTCAACTTCTATCCCTACTTTGGTTAATAAAAATTCCCTCCCAACCTACACATCCCCATTACCCCTCCCCATTGCACCCCCTCTTACCACTTCCTTTGTTGAATCTCCACCTTCTTTTACAATGGAGGACTTTCCCCCACTCCAGAGGAACTCTCCTCCTATTGCATCTGGTAATCCTAAAAACCCCACTTCCTCACCCTCTTTCATGGATCCCTCCCTCCCTGTCCATTTTCTCTGACAAATCACTTGTCTCTCCCTCCACTCTCCGGCTCGATTCGATCAGGTTTGAAAATGTCACCATCCGGAAATCCAGGAAAAACAAACCCTCTTCTACTTCTTATGATGAGACTGGCCCCTCTAGCCTCTACACTCCTCTCTCTGCTAAGATAAAAGTAGCAGCTAGATCCATGAACTCTCCCAATCAAGCACTTAGATCATTGCCACCTATAGATCAGGTTGACCTATGAGGATTATCTTTATGAATATTCATGGGTTTAGGGGGCTTACCAAACAAAAATCCCTTAGGACACTGTTCCAATCATTGAACCTTGACATGATTTTCATACAAGAAACTATGTGTGATCACTTTTCTTCCTTCCGTATGTTTTCTAAGATGAGGCCAGGCTCAAAATTTTGTGCCCTTAACTCCCACGACCTCTCAGGGGGCCTTCTCACAGGTTGGAACCCCCAGCTTACTCATTACAAGGAATTTCATTCCTTTGCAAACATCTTAGTCAAGGCTTCATTTAAGGGCCTTGATTTTGTTTTATCCATTATGAACTGCTATGGGCCCTACTCTAACAGATCCTTCTTCTAGGACAATGTTTTGCCTAGGGGAATTTTCGACTATCCTAATCTCATTTTAGCTAGTGATTTAAACTTTACTCTCTCTGATGCCGAAATTTGGGGTCATAAAGCCCGCATTGATCACACGGTACACTACTTCTCTCATCTCCTAAACTATACTAACATGGTGGATTTATCCCCCCACACTTCTGGTCCTACTTGGAGAAATGGTCGTGTGGGCCATGAAGGAGTTAGTAAAAGACTTGATAGATTCCTGGCCTCACTCCATCTACTTCCTGCATTAAATCACTACAAGTCCTGGACCCACCCCTCGGAGATATCTGATCAGTATCTTGTTTTCTTGGAGTGGAACTTTGTGCCAACATGTCACCTTTATCCAGTCAAGTTCAATAGATCTTGGCTTCTAGAAAAAGACTTCTGTGATATTATCAACTCCTCTTGGGTGTCTCAAGTCCACTCTTCATTAGACCCTATTTCAGCTCTCACCTTTAAACTTAAGAGACTCAAAGTCTCAGTAAAGGAATGGGAAAAAAGGATTCTCCTGGCTAAGACCAAGGAGGCTAAGGAGATTGACTTAGCCATTCGTGATCTCCTTACTCCTCAGATCTTTGGTATCCTGACTGATGAGGAGGCTACTCAACTCTCACAGTTGAAGACTAGGAAGGAGTCATTATTGGCCCATTAGGTCCTTACCTAGAAACTCAAAAGAAGAATTGAATGAATAAATGAGGGTGATGCAAACACCAATATCTTCCACTCCTATGCATCATCCAGAAGAAATTATAAATCTATTTGGGCCCTGCAGAACCAGAATGGTGAAATGATTGAGGATGAAATACAACTCAAGTGTTTGGGTGTACTGCACTTCTCCGATTTGTTTAAAGATGATGGTGGAACAAATATTGAGGACAAACTCAAAGTCATTAGGCTTGTCCCTACTTTTGTACAAGAGGAAGAAAGAGAGTGTTTTGAGGCTGATTTTACTCTCACTGAAATTGAAAGTGTTCTTAAAGGATTCAAAAAAAACAAAATCCTTGGCCCTAATGGTTGGCCTATAGAATTATTCCTTCATTTTTTTGATCTGGTTGGTCTTGATATTCTTAGGGCTGTATATCAATCTTGGTTAGAGGGCAGGGTCTCGGGTGCCCTTAATTCCACTTTTATCACTCTCATACTGAAATGTGATAAGCCAATTTCTTTCGTTTACTTTAGACCTATATCCCTCTGCAACTTGGTTTATAATACCATCTCCAAGTTGGTAGCCATCAGATTAAAACCCTTCTTGGACAAAGCCATATTAGGAAACCAGTTTGGCTTCCTACATAACAGATAGATCATTGAGCTTGTAGGCATTACTCAGGAAGTACTACACTCCATCAAATTGTAAAAGAAGAAGGTCTTGGTACTCAAGTTATACCTTGTCAAAGCTTTCAATCGTGTAAACTGGACTTTTCTCAAATTAGTACTCCTTCATATTAGTGTACCGATTGATGGTGCCAATTGGATTATGGGTTGTGTGGAATCCTCTAATTTTTTTGTATTAGTCAATGGGACGCCTTTCCAGTCTCAAGGGGCATCAGATAGGGATTCCCCCTCTCTCCACCCCTCTTCATATTGAATATTGAAATTCTGAGTTTACTCATTACCAATGCACAACATAGGGGGGGCATTGTTGGGATCAATGTTTCAACAAGCATGAATCTTACTCACATGTTCTTTGTTGATGCTATCATATTGTTTGGGCTTGGGATGCTGGATGAATGGAAGAATTATAAATAATTATTAGAACTCTTTTGTTTTGCTACAGGAATGAAAATTAGTGTTGAAAAATCATCATTTCTGTACAATGAGGTTGACGAGGTTACCAGATCCAGGATATTCTCCTTTCTACCATTTAAAATGGAAAACTTGTCTATTTGTTTCAAGTACTTAGGCTACTATATCAAACCTATGGGTTATTGTGTTAATGATTGGCATTGGGTTATCAAAAATTTTGAAAAAATGATTAGCAATTGGACTTACAGGTTGTTATCCCTTGGAGGTAGTCGTATCCTAGTCAAATCGATTATGTTGGGGCTGGTTGTATATTGGCTCACCTTAGCTTGAATGCCCAGATCTATTTTGAACTATCTCAGGCGTTCCATTTTCAATTTTCTCTGGGGAAATACGAATGGGAACTTCAAAATGCACTTGGTAGATTGGCATATGATATCCATACCATATGAATTTGGTGGGTGGAATATCAAGAACTTGGACTGGTTTATCCTGGCTCTCAGACTGAAAAATATTCTGGATGGTTTTGAATGGTGAGGGAATTTGGTCACACATTGTCAAGCATAAATACCTTAAGAATAGGTGAGTAGATGAATGGATTCGCCTTCAATATTTTACAATCCAGAGATCGTCCTATATTTCGAATGGTTTCATTAGGGAAATTTCATGGATCGCCAGGTGTCTGGGGTGGAAGGTTGGGAATGGACGAAGCATTAGAATTGGTGTGGATCCTATCTCTAGCTTAAGCTCTTTTTATGTTCTTCCTGAGGATCTAAGAACATATTTGGAAGACTATGGTATCACTTCACTCTATCATTCCCACAACATGGAAACTGGCTCCTCCTCACGGTCTTACTGGATTTCTACTAATGATATTGATTTAGGTGGCTACTGGAAGGATATTTGGACCAACTATATAAATGGCTTATCACATGGCTGCATCAGACTTGGAAAAGAATTGGACTCTCTCGTATGGATGTTCAACAAAAAGACTGGAAAGGTCAGTGCTAAACTGGCATATGATCTCATTTCTTCGAGTACACTCATTATCAATTAGACATGCCACATACCTTTGAAGGTGATATATTTCTATTGTTTATGCTTTTCTAAACGTATTAATACTTGGGATAATTTAGTCAAAAAGGGTTGTATTGGACCCAATCGTTGCAACTTGTGCAATTCTGAAGCTGAGTCAATCAATCATATCTTCACATATTGCTTATTTACTCAAAATGTTATCATCTGTCTCAGTGTTGTGCTGCACCGTCCTATTGATTGGAATGAGTCCACCTACGTAAAAAATCTAGAAAATTGGTTTTGTAGTGAAAAGAAGTTAACCTAACTTCCTCTCCCCATGACATGAAAATTATGGCTTACCAGAAATAGGATAATTTTTCAATATCACAAGCCAGACATAAACTTCATTGTTCATAACATTCTAGATCAGCTACAGTTATATCCTGTGACTGCCCATTCGAAGCTCAAGAGGAGAATTACAGGTAATGCACCTATTATTGAATACCCTGAAGGTTTTTTAGATGGGGCTTCAACAAATATGATCAGAGGCATTGGTGTACACTTACTCATCAGTCAAAATCATTATTTTTTCTTAAAAATGGGACATGGTCAGAGCACCAATACTATATCAGAAATTCTAGCACTGTGGTAACTACTGGTTATTTCTAAAATTTTGGCATGCCTTGTCTTCATGTACAATGCAATTCCACGGCCATTATTAACTGGGTATATGGGAGGGATTCCCTCTCTGCACTCAATCTTGACAGTTGGTGTCAAAATATCAAAGAATTGGAATCTTCCTTCCTCCATCTCGACTTCCGCCATGTATACAAAGAATTCAATGTGAAGGCAGATGGCTTATCCAAGGAGGCACTTACATTGGCCTATGTCCTACTACTTTATTATGAATTCACTAAGGGTGAATGTATTGGGAATGGTTCGATCCAGCTATATAATATTTGTACTAGCCTACTCCATTTATCGCATCTTTGATGTTTCTTGAGTATGGCAGGATTATTCGATACATCCTTTGAGTGTCAGAGGTGGACTTGTTCCTCTCTTTTTACTACTTGAAATTCTCATGAGTGCCTCCTTTGATTAGCCATACTGCGTTTACTTTCATTCTCAGTTCCATGGTGGAATCAAATGAAGATAAGATGATGTCCTTTGTTATTTTTGTTTGTATTTCTTTTGGTGGGATGAACACTCACTCTGGCTCTTGATGAACTGTTATGAGAATATGAGGATGAGCTATGATTTTCTTGTTGTGAGACTTTCTCTTTTGCATGCCCATATTGTGTTGTAACCAGGTTACATTTGATTCTAATGAATAACAAGGAACTGTTATTTTTCTCCTGGAAAAAAAACATAATTGTATTAACTAAAAATGTCTTTTAAAAAGCATTTATACATGCTAACACATCCTTTTTGGCACATAAAAGGTTAATCCTTTGTATTATTATCACTTTTTTATTTAATGATTACGCCTAAAATATCATGAAAGATCGTTAAATTGAATTATATAGAGTAATAGTACATTAGTTTTATTTCACATCTACTAAGGGTATTGTGAGCATAGAATCGATGTTTTGAACACGCTGGCCTGATTTCAATGCTCTATTGGTCTGCACACGCGGCAGGGACTTTGCCAGCCTATGGCACTTGTTTTTTATTACAAACAAAAAAATTAGTCCCTTTAAATACCTCTCTGACACTTTATTATATAATCTTTACATTTTATATATACAATTTTAGCCATTTCAATTTGAGTCAAAAACCAAAAATAAATAAAAATAAAAACTAGCATACCTCCAAAGTGGGGAAATGAAACACTGAAGAGAACTTCAATTCAATATGTTGCAAAAATGAAAGAAATTTGTGTGTGTAGATAATATAAGCTTATGTGATGAAATAAATTCTAGTGAATCTATGATAGGCATAGTATTCAATCAAATTTAAAGGAAGACTCTAGTGCAAGTACTAATAAGCAATAAATAGAAGCCCATATAATCGATGGCAATTAAAACAATAAAGGGCTGGATATTTATCAAATTTGACTCTATTATATTGGTAATCAACATTGGTATTTCATATAGTAAGGGGGGTCCAGGGATTGAGGGTAGCAATTTTAAGTGTGAAAGGGACAGAGAATAAAGGTGTGCCCCTTTCTTTGTGTAAGTGTCGAAGGAGAGTGATGGTACAATTGTCATTCCTTCTAATGTTGTAGTGTATGGAATTGAATTCCCTCTACATGAAACACATATCCCAAACTTAGTTGGAAAGATGTAGATCCAACTCCTTGGATCAAATATGTTGAGTTGTCCCCCAACTCAACCATCCATGAGAACTTCTCTTTTATGTTTGAAATGGAATTCTTGTACCCCAACATGTGCTTGGAAGAACCACTGTCAATGAACCATGTATCTTCATTTGTAATGATAGTTCCAAATAGTGCCAAGACAAGGTAATAGTCCCTCATTGTCTCTTTTTATTTGGTTGTACTCTTTTCTTCTTCTTATGCCATGGATGCATGAAAATCTCCTCGATTCTTCTTCTTTGCAAGACACTCTCTTGCAAAATGGCCCCTCTTTCCACAAAAAAAACACTTAAATTTTTATTTGTTGAAGTCCTTATTGAACTCCTTCTTTGAATGGAAAGAATTCTTGGGAGCGAATGACTTCCTCCATTTCTTCATTCTTCACGTGAGGGAAAGATTCTCCTCCTTGGTGCACATGGCTTTGCTCTGAATTGGACCATCCTCTTGGAGGAAATCATATCTCTCGAAGTTTGATTGAAATTCTCATCCATTTACTGCTGCAAGGAAAATCTCTCATATGGATGGAAGGCCATTAAATGGTTGTCTAAAGAAGGTTATCTTCATCTATGGTAATTCTAATGCTAACAAGATGATCTCTCCCTTGATATTTTGTGTAAATAATGATGCTACCAATTCATACTTCTCCATCTTTAGGTTCTAGAGACTGTTCTTCAAGGCCCTCTTTTGATTTGGATCCTTCTTCTCATACAAATGAAGATCGATGTCATGGATTCTTTAAACTTTTCTCAAACCCTTAGGATCATGTAGACTTCTATTTTCTTACACGCACTCAGATCCTTCACGCCCTGAGCTCTGATACCATGTTAATATTTGAGAAATAATGAAGATATTTGAAACTTAAAACATTTATCAATCAATGATTGAATATATGGATCTCATAAACACACCATTCGCATAAATCATTCATGCATGAGATAAGATATACCCTAGGAAAACCCTCCAAATAGAGAGGATGAAAACCTAGCAATTCTTTGAGTATAATAGACATATTTCCATAGAATGATTTACAACACACTTAACAGATTTCCCGATAAGAGAGAACAACCAAGCAATAGATAAGAGATCCGCTCAATACAACGATTACACAACTTGCAAAGTGTCCAACACTTTAATAACAAGTCAACACATCAAGCATGTAGAAGGTAGCAAATTGATTTCACATCACTACTTGTAGGAGCATAATAACTTCTAATTGGCCTTGGAGAAATATAAACTGGAAGCATCACAGTCTCTCTATGCAATTATTAGCGCCCTGCCAACACTGGTGCTAAGTAGTAGCCTTGGAATCTTCTCCATGCACAATACATGCGCCAGACCTTCCAAGAATAGATTTAGCTAGTGATAACTAAATTTTGAATTACACTTGATCTTTAATTGAATACATGATCACAAATTTAGGAGATTTAATTGAGTTTCATGGTGCTTCACTTTTGGTTCCATCCATGAAATATACTATTATTAACATTGCATGGATCTCTTTAGTTAAATTATGCATGCTTATTACAACTGAGGCTTTTAACCGAAGCCTTATCAATTTAATTTCACTAGAGGTATACTTAGGAAATTCAAATTATTTCTCTCTCTATGCTTTATCTCTTTATCATTTAATATATATTGCATGGTCCACATGTGTTTACATTTAATTGTTTCATCATATCATATTATACTCATAAGCATTGTCACCTGTTATGGTCATATTATATTACTTACGAACCATATAGTCATTACTAAAGTAATCCACTCTAGGGTTAGTTATTCCCTAAAGGGGACTTAATAATAATATGTGATTGTGGTCAGTAATATCACATAACAATACTAAAATTGATATAACTCACAAGTCTACATTCTTATATAACTTACAAGACCATCTTGATATTGCATACAAGTTCTTTTGTCTTGGTATAACTCACAAGCCTATCTTGATATTACTCACAAGATTTCAGAGTTGATATGACTCACAAGACTGTTGAATACAACAACACCACCTTAATCACATGAGGATATCTATCTATACATATAGGACTTGATATGACTTAGAAGTCCTGACTTGGTATGACTCGCAAGTCAGGATAATTACTCTTGATGTTGTACATTTAACACCTTTTGAGTTGTAGCCATCCCAGAAGGTGACGCCACATGCCCCAGAGTGGCATCCATCCAGTACATGTTCATCCTTATCGTGACTTAGACACTGTCATAAGATTGAGTCAATACCTCAGTGATACAATCTATCACCGACTATGACATAATATTTCACATGATGATGAATGCGACAACAGTCATCACAGGATAAATTGGGCATAAAGCATTGGGTTTGGATATATAACGTGATAACGTGTTGATCAGGAACAACAACTCATCAAGAAGAGATTCGATGGGCTCAGTTTCTTGGTCAACATGGGGAAGATCACACATGAACTCTGCAAATACAAATGATTTTTTGAAACTGGACTTAGCGAAATCCAGGTCAAATTCTTGTAGGATGACAATTCGACAGCAATCATTAGAGGAAATTTCAACTTAAAATGGGCCTTTTAACCCTAGTTCAAATTCCAAGTCATCATGTGTTTGAAATTGCTTTAAAGTTCAAATACCATACATGTCTTAAACAAATTTTTAATATATAATTTGGGGATAGGTGGATTTTTTTAATAATATAATTTGTGTACTGGTTGCCCAAGGTGCTCGAAATTATCTTGGATATTGAAAATGAAATTAATATGCTAACAGTAATACTTGACCCATATATAATATATAATAGTAAAAATAATTAATATCATAACTAAACTCGGTCCAATAACTTTAGCAAATTTAAGTGGGTCCAAAAATATTACTCGGTAAAATACCCATCCATGTTTTAGGTAATACATGATCAATATGGTGTATGTGAGGAAAAATGCTCAACTATTGGAAAGAAGTTTGGGACAGAAGAGGCAGCATGGCCGAGGATCGCAAAGCAAACCCTGGTTTTGGCCAGTCGTTGATCCCTGTGATAAACAAGCTGCAGGATATATTCGCCAAGCTGGGAAGCGGTTCCGCGATCGATCTCCCGCAGGTCACCGTGGTCGGAAGTCAGAGCAGCGGGAAGTCCTGCGTCCTGGAAGCTCTGGTTGGTCGGGATTTTCTCCCCTGGGGATCGGATATTTGCACTCGTCGGCCTCTTGTACTACAGCTCGTTCAAGTCCCTCAGCCGGTCGAGGAGTGGGAGTATGTCGAGTGGGGAGAGTTCTTGCATCTTCCCGGTCGGACATTCACCAAGCCGCAGATCGCCTCAGCCGGGGTCCAGCCCTCTCAAGTCCTCGACGAAATTGGATTCAACGGAAGGTTGGAGCAGACGCTAAAGCTCAAACGCCCCTCCGGCCGCCCGCAAGAGGTAGGAAATTTTCATATTTTTGTGAAACTGCCCTCAGGAAAAACTTTATTGCTGTGGGTTTTTGCTGAAGATACAGGGGAGACTCTAAAAACCCTGATAGTGCAGAAAGAGGGTTACTCTTCAACTCTTTTTTACATTCTGCATGAGGGTAAAGTGCTACATGAGGGTGAAAAGCTGAGGGATTGCCAGATCTATAAAAACTCTACTCTGCATGTGATGTATCGTTTGCGGGGGGGAACAGTTGGGCCCAGAGGAACAACGGGTCCCTCTTCATACAAAGACGCAGCTCGATCAAAGGGGTCACAGTCCACAGCAGCTCCACCATCTTCACAACCCAAGCCATATATTGTGGAGAAACTGGATGTTATTCCATCTCTGGAGGTCAAGAATACTGAGGTAACACAACTATTCAGTACCCTTCAAACACACGCTCTCATTTGTCGTTTTAATGGCTTTTGGCCCAGATCTTTTGATCTTCATAACTGGATCTACACAAACTGGACAACAAATTGTCAAATTCTTTTATGTTCCAAAGGATTTTTTGTTGTACAGTTTGAATCAAAGGAAGAATATCAGAAGATCATTGAGCAGGGTCATTGGTTTTGGGGGAGAGCGGGGCTTTTCTTAACCCCCTGGTTCCCTGAGTTTGATGCCAACACTATGGTGGTAACCAAAATGCCAGTATGGGTGCGGCTGCCAAACCTGCCCCTTCCTTTCTGGCATCACCTAGTACTGGAAGACATCGGCAATCTGCTTGGGAAGTTCATTAAAAGTGATTCTGACCTGAATGAGCAAGGGTTATTTACTTATGCAAGAATCTATGTGGAGATCGACCTTAGCAAAGGTCTTCCTGATAGAGTCCAGCTGATATATGAAAAGCACAAATGGATCCAGGCACTGGACTATGAAAATACTGCTTTTAGATGCAGATTTTTCCATCTGACAGGACACTTACAAGACTCGTGTCCTCTTTCAAAAAGGTTTCCCAAAAAGAAACAGGGGTTGCATCCAAAAAGGAAAACATGGCAGGCAGATTATGCTCCCTCTACTGATGAGGATTCAGAGGGTGAGGAGAGCGAACCAGAAGAACACCAAAAGGACGAGGTCAATGAGGAAACAGTGCCTATCGCTGAAACAGTGGAGGCATGTCATTCAGAATCAAAAAATGTCGATAAGGAAAAAATCATGGAAAATATACACCAAATGGCTACTTCCTTAACCGGGTCCAAGCGTGCACATGAATCAGAAAATTCAGATTCAGATAAAGATAAAACGTCTGCTCAGCCAGCAGTGGAGCGGGCGAGTAAAGAAATGATTGTAGTTGCACCTCAGAAGGGGGGATGGACAGAAGTGAAATCAAAGAAGAGAGGGAAGAAAGGGAAATTAGAGGATTATTATAAAATCCCTAAATCCTAGACAACTTATGTAAAATTATTGTTTTTTTGTTATTTTTTCTGCAGACCTATGGTCTTGTCTCGTATGTGCTTATGCACCTACAGAATGTAATTTTATATCGCCTCGGCTTGAAATAAAATTACGCTTTTTTTTTTGGAAAAAAAAAATTCATGATCAATATATAATATATAGTAATAGTAATTAATATTATAACTAATATATAATAAGAATATATTATCGTTAATCTTTTTATAATAACCATCAAAGTTAGGGTTGAATAAATTTTAACTAATATCATAAATAAGTAATACTTGACCAATAAATAATATATAATAATAATAGTAATTAATATTATAACTAAAATATAATAATATTATGTTATAATTAATATTTTAATGTTGAGTCCAATAACTTTTAACTAATATACCCATCCATCCAATATATACTATATAATAGTGTTATTATCTAATATATAATCTATAATAATATTTAATATTATATAATATATATTATTTAATATATAATAATATATATTATCTAATATATTATAATTAATATTTCATAATAATCATCAAAAGTTGGGTTCAATCACTTTTAACTAATATACTTATCTATCTTTTAAATAATACATGACCAATATCAAATAGTAATAGTAATTAATATTATAACTAAGATATTGTATTATAATTAAAATTTTATAATAACCATCAAAAATTGATTCTAATAACTTTTAACTAATATTAATAATTAATTAATACATAATTGTAACTAATATTATAAGTAATATATAATAGCAATTAGTATTAAAACTAATAGATAATAATATTATATTATAATTAATATATTCTAATAATAATACTATACACCATGAAAAGTTGGGTCAAATAAGTTTTAAGATGGAACTCTATACTTAATTTTCTTTTCCTATTTTGGGTGAAAACACTACATCAAACTTCATCCTCATAAATTAATTTTAATATAAATATATATTTAAGTTAGCTTTGATAAAAGTGAAATAACCTTGGGAGCATCAATAAAAGTGAAATAGTATAAAAAATTGACTACATGGCGTTTTTTATGATTTTCTTTAGGATGCCCATTTTTCATCTAAATTTCTTCTAATGTTTCCCCTCAGTTTTTGACAAGTCAAAATATAATACATGTGGTTGGAATTTGCAAGAATAGTTGTGGTGCAGAGCAAGATGTGATGGCGGAATCTCTCGATAGCTATAACAGCTGCTAGAGACAACTTCTCGACATGTGAATAATAGATTTCAGAGTTGGCAAAACTCTTACTAAGGTAATAGATCACATGCTCTTGGATGTTACTATCTTCCTGCATTAATACCATGCCAACAGTGGATGTAGATGTAGCAAGATAGACCATATAATCCTTGGTATAATCAAGTGGATGCAACATAGGTGTGTGTGTGTTATGGCATGTTTGAGATTGTCAAAAGCACGTTGAGCGAGGTCACCCCAAACAAAAGGATTCGCTTTTTTAGCAAATGCATAAAACCATGTGTTTTCTCTATGTAATTGCACACGAAACGATGCAAGAAGTTCTCCTTCCCTTGTAAACTTTAAAGTTCGTTGATATTTGTTGGTGGGGGTAGGGCCAAAATATCCTCTACTTTTAATGGATCGATGTGAATCCCATGTTTGGAAACAATGAATCCAAGAAGGCATTCAACTTCGACGCAAAAAATGCACTTATGAGGATCCAAGCAGCTGTTATAACGACAACATCGAAGGAAAATCGATGTTAGATGGCCAATGTGAAACTCACAACGATGTGAATGGGCTAACAAATTGTTGAGGTAAGGATCCACTATATCCTTAATATCATGAAAGGCATACGATATGTCCCACTGGAATGTGGCACCAACATTTTTAAGGCTAAAAGGTAATTTAGGATAAGCAAATGACCCCATGGGTAGATGAAAATGGACTTGTGTTGGTCAACTAGGTGAATCTCGATCTGATTGTAGCCATAAAAGGCATGGATTTATGAAAAGATGACACTACCAATGTAGTTATCAATGACCTGGCTGATAAAGGGGGTAGGATAGTTGTCTTTAGGACAAGCCTTGTTTAAGTCCCTACAATCAACACATACTCTAATAGTCCCTTGTTTCTTTGGGACAGGAATGATGTTAGAGACCCAGTCTATTAAGGGACAGAGTAAAGAAGCCAAATTTCAGGAGCTTTTCAACTTTTGCCTTGATAGTCGTAGTATTTCTAGGGTGTGCGTGACAAAGTTTCTACTAGACAATTTTTAACCCAGGATAACTTTTGATTTCATGAACAACTATAGAGGGGTCAATACTTGACATTTATTCACAACTCCATGCAAATATGTCGCACAATTGCCTAAATAAGGCCATATAAACTTTGATTTATTCAGTAGAGAAATTTTGGCCGATAAGAATGTATTCCACAACACCAGGTTTATCCAATATGTCAATGGGGATGGTGGGTGTGATATTCCCTAGATTTCCTTCAGTCGCCATACCTTGTGAGGATGGGAGACTAAGGATCTAAAACAATATCTAGTGAAACAATGGATTTTATACCATTCTATACAATCTCTAATGGAGGGAGAAAAGATGATCGATGGTGATGATCCTTCCATGTAAGCTCATCTAAACTCATGATCTCCATAATAGATTCGTCATAGGGAAAAGCATGAAGGATATAATCCAATGATGGCGAAGATGGGCTTAGCCACAACAACAGAGAATAGGGGCCATATGCCACCAAAGTTGGTCATCATAATCAAGTGATCCAAAAACCGATTGGATAGCATGGTATGTAGCCTCAGCTAGGCTAAGAGGCATCTGATTTCCAGTCGAGTCAATTTTGAGAGGAATTGGAATATTCCAAGGATTGGTTGAGTTGGAGTGTTGAACTAAGGAAGAGATGGAGTGTTGAACTAAGGAAGAGATCATGTTCACCGCATCAGTTTTTGATGGGGGATCAGGTATTGGAAAGACTCCCATCAGTGATGAGTCCTTAAGGAGCCCCACCCCCACACTCTCATAACTAGGAGAAGCCTTCCCTAAAATAGGGACATTATTCGCAGGATGAGAGTTAGTGTTAGGTGTACAGAAATATAACTGGTCGATAGTGAAAATTTTTCTTAAGTGGGGAAACTATACTATGCGGAAGACAAGGATGCAACTACATTCATGACATAGAACCAGTTTCGACCAAGTAATAAAAATTGTAATATAGGGGTGCGTTGACTACTTCCACATTAATGGAAATGGCCTTTCCTCCTAACTAAATAGCTAAGGATTGTAACATTCATGTGATTGAAATCCATGTCCGTCAAATGCTTTTAATGTGGTAGGATATCAGTTCAAATCAGGAGAGTCGAAGGCTCTCCAAATTGACAAAGAAATAACAGAAGTAGAGGCTCCTTCACCTAGAACAGTGCGATGGATACTTTTCCCGACAACGTTAGTAATTATTTGAAATGATAATTGATGGGAAAGCCTCGACTTGTAGTGTTCCAGTTTAAACATGATGACGTGGGGTGTGTCTGGGTCAACTCCTCCACTAGCAGATAACAAGTTCTTACATTGAGTAGGACAATTTTTTAAGACTTCAAGGGTGGACATAGTGCAGGGTGCCTGGGCTAAATCTTCAACGGTGTTGTTGTTTTGGGCAGCCCATGCATTAGGATTGAATATTGTCTTGCGAATACTAGTAATATTGATATTGCATTTACATACTAGTAAGACCATAAAATTATTGGTGGAGAGGTGTGGATGTATACGGTGGTGGTCCTCCCATAGGGGGTTGGTTAGGTGATGGAGGTTCTCTAGGGGGGGCTTTAGGTGGTCCTCCAAGTGGGCGTTAGGGGGTGGAATAGGTGGTAGATGTGAAGGTGGGATAGGTGGTGGGGGTGGGAGCGCCATAGGTGGTCCTCCATCTATGGGTCCATTTAAAGGATTATTCATTAAATTTGGTTGGCCCCATGGGGTATTCATGTTTCTAGGGTAAGGTTATTTGGGAAGGACATTTCCCGAAGAAACAAGTTGATAGGTTTTATTCATAGCCATATTTTGATTCCCTAGGTATATGTAACCTTGTACGGGTTGACCCCATTTGGATTGTACCCATAAAGGTTTTCCCATGGATGGATGTGGGATAATCGAACCTCCAGTCATGTTGTAAGTAGTAGCTGAAGGTCCCCCCCAGTTATGCTTTGTCCACTAACTATGGGTTTCCCCCAAGACACACTTTAACCACTAACCATAGGTTGCCCCGTAGTGACATTTTGCCTCGCGGTTGAATATTGTCCTCCGACTATGTGGTTAACATGGCCTAAGGGTTTCACTTCAGTCATCCGGGTTGGAAGAGGGATAGAACCAGCCATAAAAATGTTTAAATGATACATCTGGAAATGATATTTGTCCTTACTCATAAGATACTACATTACGCACCCGTATTCTTGATGAAGGAAACGTATAATAATGAACAAGGGTATGGTACCCAGGATTAACTACTTATGGCATGGATGATAAAGAATAAAAACTCTAACATATCATGTTTTTTCCGAGCATCCACGAGAGGGATATAGTATCATTAAGTGATCCCAAAAACTCATAATTTTGGATGGGTCTAGTAGGATGTAAAGGTGGATGTGGATTTAATTCTATAGTTACCGGTGCACCAAAATCAGAAATAACGTGTCTTAAAGAAGTAGTCCAAAATAGAGTGGATGGACCAAACACGGTTGCTACTGGACCATTTGGAGGTCGGGGAAATATCCAATTTATGGCTCTAGAATACCCTTCAAGTGATGCATGGAAATTTGTATCACACGAAGAAGGTTTTTCTACCACCAATGGTCCTGTAGGATTGGTGATAGGTGGATTTTCAGGGGGAGAATAATCTCCTCCTGATTCATTAATTGGTGTCCCTTCTTCATGTGGACTAGTTGCAATAGGTTTTTCCATGGTTAACCCTTCACTTCCCTCCCCAACGGGGTATATTCAGGTGGAAAACCTTGCCTCCTGTGAGATCTTCTCACAGGATTCTGATCCAGAATGATTGGAGAAATTATCTCCCTAAAGGTCTTATAATCAAAAGACACACATGGACTCCTACTCAAGCTAGAGGCCACAAGAAAACTTATGTGATAAGTGGTGTTGAAAAAGTCAGATCCTCACAGGAGTGTCAAGTCATTGCAACTTGCGATATACCATAGGAAATCCTAATGGTATGTTCGTAGTAGCTCCCTGAGTGTCGTTTTTGTTGTATTGTAATGATAAGATGATCAATGGGTTAACTCAGTTGGTTTCAGGCTTCTACAAGGGTCTCCCGATATACACAAGGTACGTGGGAGCTAAAATCTATGTTAATGTTGTCTAATGCACAACCGTTCGAAAGGGGGCTTCCTATTTACTGTCGAGTACATGAAAGAACCTTTCTATATTGCATAAAATTATGTGAAAGGCCATTATACCAACTGGTAAATGGAAGAACAACGCAGTCCCCAAGATGCAACACAAGAGAAGTAACAACAACTCTTATGTTTTAATATGTCAGAACATGTCTCTAACCTATCACTGAAGTTACTAAAAAATTTAGCCTAGCTATCGCTTAATTATTTGCATGTGCATTTGGAGGGGAGGTGCATCTGTCAGCGTTGCATTTGATGATCCTTGTCGACACCAAACGACCATTAGGGAAATTCTGATGTCATAAATGGTTGTTAGGTTGATTCTAATGTTGGAAATGGTCGTTAGGCCATTTCTGATGCGAGTGTAGCGAGCTCAAATTTTTGGGTCTTTTTTGCTACATTTGGGGAATTTTCTAAACATATGTAATTTAATTATGGTTAAGGGATTGGGGTTTATTTTTCTAATCTGGGTTAATGGATTAGGGTATTGGAGGCTACGAAATACCTATAT
Source organism: Pseudotsuga menziesii (assembly GCA_001517045.1). NCBI lineage: Eukaryota > Viridiplantae > Streptophyta > Pinopsida > Pinales > Pinaceae > Pseudotsuga > Pseudotsuga menziesii. The sequence goes on along the minus strand of LPNX010135674.1, from coordinate 5,331 downwards.
TGTATTGTGAGGTATTCATAATAATAATGAGAAAGTAGGAGGTGTGGCTCCAAGGTTTTCTGGTTTTCCCGGTTAAGGGTTTCTAGGGTAAATTTTTGTGTTTATGTGTGAATGTTGTCTTGTAATATTTGTTTTTCTTAAAAGAATATGTATGATTTGCTTCTATGCACAAGTTTAAAACTTAAAAGGGTGTCCCAATATACACAAGGTACGTGGGAGCTCAAATATGTGTTAGTGTTGTCTAATGCACAACCATTCGAAAGGGACCTTCCTGTATACTGTCAAGTACACAAAAGAACCTTTCTATATACCATAAAATTATGTGAAAGTACATTCGATATAATGACTGGTACATGGAAGAAACATGCAATTCCTGAGATGCAGTGCAAGAAAAGTAACGACAACTCCTATGTTTTAAGACGTCAAAACACATCTCTAACCTATCACTGAAGTTACTAAAAAAATCATCCCAGCTACCGCATAATTTTTATCTTTTATGGTTAAATGGACTAATGGAGTGTGGACTTGTCCCAATATCGTGAACCTACTAAATGATATACAAACATTTCCTTTCAATGAGATCTATTTACATGAAGGAAAGAGATATTTCTTTTCTTCTCAAGACAAGTAACCGAAGTAAACTACCACTTTTTAACTTTTGTTTTCAAGTAAAACCAAAATACAAACACTAACACTCGTTCTATTAACCGAATCAATCAAAGAGAACAACACCACAACAAACAATTTTTTCTTGTTTTTTTGTTTCTAAAGAAGCCTAAACTTCCAAATTAAAACAAAAAATATGAACGTCTATCCATTGAAAAATGTTTTACTTTTTTACAAAGAAACAGAGGAACTAAAGGATCATTCAAAATGTAATAAGAACAATTTGTTCGCTTTGCCCTAAGTCGAAACGTATGAGATCAATAGTTCTGCAATCTTTTAAGGTAAGAAAGTTCACATGAAAACATATTACCCAAAGTAGTCAATTTCAAACAACTCAGGTCAGGATCACACAAACAAAAATTTTGAAATCAACAAACTTTAAATGACCTAAGACCTAAAGCAAAGCAGATCACGGCTTCTAACGAGCCACAAGACCAACTTATGGAGTAAGGGATCAAATTCACCTAATACAACCGAGACAACTGCTTAACTAAAAAGGACTTTCTAATAAACCAATGCAAGCTTCAAATCCTATGAAAAACAAAGAAAAGGAGACAACTGACAGGTCTAAAGAGAATCAAAGACTGATAGAAGCAGGAACAAATTGCCAAAATATACCTAAACCAACCTTAAGAGGGGATTTTTCCTTGCTGCAAAATTTTGCATATCAACGCATTTTTCTGTGGAACATAATGCATCCACAGGGGTCGATGCGACTATAAATTGCACCAGGTGTGTTGAGGATGATCTTTATGTGAACGCAATGTGCATATGTGACAGAAGATGCTCTGTATCTAAATACAAGGTGTGTTAATTCCATCTAAGAATATTTCTTTAACAAACAAACAACAAAAATGCCCCAACCTCGATGGATTTAAAGTGGACTTCAGGTTCTAGGGTAGATCTTGATGATCCATAAACCCTCCCCCAAAAAAGATCCAACAAACAATACAAAACCAAATACGATCTAAAGGATCCCAATACAAAGCAAGGGAGATCTAGCTTCTCCCCAGCGGAATCACCATTTTTTGTTAAAAGGATAAGTCCTAAGCGAGGAGACAAGTGGACCTCCATATTTCATATGATAAAGATCTAAAACGAAATGAGACAATAAGGTACACCTTCACCTAGATCAATTAAACATTAACGAGTTACAAGATAGAAGAGACCCACCTCTATCATGGAGTTCATCCTCACAATCCTCATGATGTTGCAATCCAATTCCATGTACAATATAACCTGTAATAGATGAACACAAGCAACATGGAAAGTATATTGAACTAGTAATAACACAATTGATCCAAACAAATGACCAAGGAGATCAGTAATAAAATGACAATGACACTCAATTTATGGGAAGGAAGGAATCATTGTATTAAAACCCACCATAGATCCATCCTAAACACGGATCTATCAAGCACCAAGAGACATCCAACTTCTTTGGGTGTTTTTTTTTTATGACATTTAATTTTATGAGCAAATATGGATTTTTTTAATTATGTTTTATTCATTTTTCTTTTTTATTTTATTTTATGAGCCAACATTAAAAAATAAAATTAATTACTATTTATTTTCTGTACATAACTTCAGTTTGTTACGTGTAATATTACACATCTCCCCCATGTTTGGTTGCAAGCACCTCACTACTCTTGGTGCACATAACGTTAGTTTGTTGCATGTAATGTTTCACATCTCCCCCATACTAGGTTGTAATCACATCACTACTCTTGGTGCAATGATAGAAAAGAGATACAACCATAAATCCTTGGAATTGTATTCTCATTCTGACAGGTTCCTCCTATTCTAACATGTCGCTCTTTCCTTGAAATGAAGCACACCAAGAATCTAACACTCTGGGAAAATTCCTCCAGCATATACCTACTATAGACTCCTCCCTCTTCACCCATGGCCCAAGGATTGATTTATAGGACAATGTGGATAATGGGGGGTTAAGAAGATTGTGGAAAGTGGATGAGATACAATCCCAACAATGGTGGAGGTCGAGCTAGATCCGTAACAATAGGAAGGAACGGCTATCTCTCGATATTTCTCCCTGGAATCTCTTGAAAGATTAATTTTCTACCCGTACAGAGACGTATTTTATTATTAGAGCATGGTGTGCCCGAATGGGTTGACATAGAATGCATCAATGATGCATGTTGAAATGGAGCAGAGCACATCCAGTGGATATCGACACAGGTTTCTAAGGAAGCAAGTCATGTTGAAGTTGCAAAACTAGACAACTTTGCAGGAAAGGGAACCAGGGATCATCCACCATGAAAGTGTCTTTAGGGATTTAGGAAACATAATGTCACAAGGTTGGCGATGCTGACGAAATTCTCATGTAACAAATGAGTATGTCTAGGTTGACTTGGTATGGGTACACTAATTGGCCTAGAGAAATAAGGAATGATTAAATATCAATTTCTTGATAGCATTTAGATCATGTATATTTCTAAAGATTGGGAAATAACTTATTCTTCGTATTAAGGTCAATGTGTTACTAGATCTTTTGAAATCAACAAAGAAGATGCTTAATAAACCCATCTAGTTAAATATTGCAAACCAACATAACTTTACAAAGGGATACAGAATTCCCTAGTTCAAGGTCCAAAACATTATGTTTCAATATTGAACAGACTAGGTCTAAGAGGTTAAGTATGCACATTGTATGGTCGTGGTAGGTTGTGTCTAACCTTCAAACTCACTATGTCTAGGAGGCTTAATATGAATAATAAGTTAGTTGATCATAGGGCATCGAACTTCTATAATGGAATGGTTATGAAAATTCAAGTCTAAATCCTTAGTTCATTGTGATCATACATTGTAATTGGACAAGTTTCATTAGGAGATGAATATTGAATAATTATAATTGTTTTCATGGAAAGATTGTTAATTTATGTAATAATTATTTGATCTTATAGTATCATCTAAGATTGTAATGATCTATTATGCCATATGTTGATTGGTGAAATGATACCCTGAAATCAAAACTTACATTAGAGTAAATTTCAACTCAAAATGGGCCTTTTAACTTTGACTCAAATTCCATGTCATCATGTGTTAGCCAATGAAATTGCTTTAAATTTGAAATACCGTATAGGTCTTAAACACTTTTTTAATATAAATTTGGGGATAGGTATCATAAAAAAACTACTTTTTTGTTTGTATTTTCAACATATCTCCCCGTGTTTTTACTCAAATTTCGATCAAGAGAGATCATTGGATGCAGAATTTAATTCTGCATCCAACGATCTCTCCCGATCAAAATTTGAGTAAAAACATGGGGATATATGTCAAAAATACAAACAAAAAAAGTAGTTTTTTTCTTTTCTTCCTCCAAAATTAATAAATATTATTTTATTATTTTAACTATTATTTTATTAATTCTTTTTAGGAGGCCCATTTTGAGTTGAAATTTTCTGTAATGAATTTAAAAGCAATTTCACAATTTACTTATAATTTTTTTAATCAACAAATCAAAAAATGCACTACTGAATGAACTCTAGTCTTTCAACTCCAACGGATGTTGGATCAACGACTCTAGGAAGATTGCAATTAATTTAGCAAATGAACATAAAATAATTCAAACTTAGCATCAAATCAACAAGAAAAACTAACCAGTAAATGAAGGAAATCAAAACAACTAAGAGTCAAGTCTTGGATTATGAAAAATTAAAATCTAAGAAAAAATATCCAACCCAAAATAGCTCGCATGCCTTGCTAAGAAAGGTATGGACATCACGACTTAAAAGGGAACAAACACAGAGCTCTACTACTATTTCTCCTAGTGGACTAATTTGATGACACTAAATACAACAAACATCAAAAGATTTAATGATATTTAAATACCTACGATAAAGTATCATTGCTTACACCCACCAAAAACGTATTCCTACCAAGAAAATACTTTGAATCCATGTAAAGGAAGATTTAGAACATCTTCCTAGTATGGTTGCTAATGTGTTGCAAGCAAATTTCAAGAATCTATGGACTAAATTCTACACAATCAAAGGGGGATGGCATTGTATGGATCAACTAATATACACAATTTTCTAACATACTAAAAGAATCTAAACAACAATAAATAAATCATTATTTAATTCAAAGAAAGAGAGAAGAGGAAAGAGACCAAATCAGAATGATCTCCTAAAGTATTCTTCTCCTCTTTTGTTTCCTTGTGTTAGGATTATTAATCCTCCCTTGTCCAAATTTGGTCATATGTCTAAATCGGGAATCCATCTAGTCTATTTATAGTCATTAGCACCATTGGGTAAACTTGACCTAATTGGGGCACATGTTTCAATTACCAAAGTGTGGGGAACACTAATTGAGGCTCACTGCCACTTATTGCACTTGATTGCATAAGTTTAGGAGTCTCCTAGATCAATCCCTACAATTTAGGAAGCAACTGGGAGTGTCGAAACCAACCAAGGTCAGTTCACTTCAGTTAATGACTAGTCAAGCCAAGTTAGGAGTCAGTTACATTTAGTTCTAGCCCTCTACATTCAGTTAGCGCTAGGTTTAATTGATTGCACACATGTGGGGCGCATTTCTCACCTACCGCAGTCAGTTAACCATTAGTCAACACTAAATGTAACACTTGGTTGTGTTTTAAAGCTCCGATGAACTCCGGTTATGATTTAGACAAGGACAGTTAACTAC
>LPNX010135633.1:153534-210688 GCA_001517045.1 Pseudotsuga menziesii | reverse complement strand
ACTTCAGAGTAGCACAAAGGTTAAAACATCCACTCTACAGGATCTCCAAGAACTCAACATCATTATTTGTCCATTACTGTAAAGGCATTGTACTAGAAGATTTGCGAGGACTTGTTGATTTCATGGAGAAGTTGAATGTAACAGAGAGGAGACTAAGCAAGCTACAACACTTTGACGCGCACGAAAAGTGTTGTATCTTGCTTAGTGCTCCTCTTTGTTTGTCATTTAGGTTCAACTTAACAGTGAAATCAATAAGTCCAGACAAATCTTCTAGTACATCTCCTTTATAGTAATGGAAAAATAATGATGTTAGTTCTTTGGAGATCCTATAGAGTGGATGTAAATGTTGGCTCAAACTCAAAAACGGGTTTGCATTAGTGTCCAACCAAGGTGGTCTATTATAGTCCAAGCATTAGCATATTTAATGGCTTTCCCTCATGTTGGTAATCCAAGCATTAGCATAGTCAATGGCTTTCTCAAAGCCTGTTTTTCCATTGTTGGTCACTTTTCATAGGGCTATTCATGCCAAGAACTGCCTTTTAACCCTCCAATTTGGCCTAGATTTAGAGGTACGCCTGTTTGGTGATGGATAAGTGCACAAGGGTGCCCAAGATGGTGAAATAGGGTTGCTTCATACCCTTTTTTACTGCCAAACAGGTTTGTTTGTGCCCAGAATTCATGTGGATGTTGCTATAAGGCATATGAATGAGATTTTAGGGTTGCTTTCACCCACAGATTTCTCATTTTCACAGCTAGAATTGCAAAGACCGCCTCCTATTGCCATTGATCATCATCTTTTATTGCTGAAATGTGCCCAGATTTGAAAGTTGGCCTAATTATAGTTGATTTGAGATGCTTTACTATTTGTTGTGACCTTCATAATGCTCCCAAAGTGCTCAGATTTGTCCCTTTGATGCTCATACTTGATTCTAGAGTTGTTTATGCCCATATGACTGCCCAACATTGCTCCTTGTGTGACATTGAAAATACCAAGTTTGTTCTAGAAGCCCTAAATAGGGCCAATTCACCTTGGTGTACTGGTTTATTGTTAGAGGAAGGGCTTCTCTCATTATTTGAGGAACATTCACCCTTGGAGACACATGCATAAGGGCAATGTTCATCCCTACCAAAGGATAAAGTCATCATTTGAAGCATGCTTACACTATTTTATACACCATTTCATGAGAAATATTACATGCTTGGAGGTTACTCATTGAGCTGGTCCACTTGGAAGGTTGTTCACATGGTTCATGCCCTATTTTGTGAAGAATGTTTTTGTATTTGGGGGCTGCTTTATAGATTGACTATTGTGCACATGGGTGGCATCTAGGGCCTACAAAGCAAGTTGTGTTTTACTCCAAATAGTGTTATGGTGTATAGGAATCCTACAAAGCTAATTGACTCGACAATGAAGTAGGTTTAGAGTCTCGATGTTTATATTTCTAGGTTAATTTGTTTTTTGAATTGAAGTGTCATGTGTGTGACCTGTGCATTCCCACATTTATTTGGTCAATTTAGTACGGATTGGGAGGAATTGACCATTTTGTTACCGATCCATTCAGTCATAGCCTGATTTGCTTGGTTCGGTACCAAACTTGTCACTCCAATCATTTCAAAGGCTGAGTCAGCTTGGTTGGGGGTCAACTCGGTTGACTCAGCCACCTCGGTAGAAACACACTTGATTAAATCTGCAACTATTATTGTTGAAAAGGGGGTAGGTTAGTAAAAGGAAAAGGCAATGTTAGGAAAAGGAAATGCAAGCAATAAGTGAGAATGGAGAATTGTATGTAACTAAAAGAGGGGCATACATAAGAATTCTTAGGGCATACATTAGAATTTTTTTCGAATTTCCAGTGTACTATTGTAGGAATGCCACTATGCAAATAAGGCATTGACTTGATAGTCACAATCCCATTAGTATCATAAATTATGGGAGAGATAAGAAAAACATCCCTACAGTAATATTAACCGATAAGTATGGTTTTGGTGTTTCATTTGGAGAATAAAATCCTATAACAATAGTTGTTATTATGACTCTTAAAGGGTCCTAGATGAGATCTGTGCACTTTTAGGCACTTCAACTTTCAAGCAAAAGAAGCCATAAACAACAAGTATGTGCACCCTAGAAAACATGGAAATGATCATTAAACATATTAGGTAAAATGGATAATCATCTACAACATCACAAAATCATTCATGGGAAAACTAAAAACCACTTACAACCATCAAAAGTAAGGGTTACAACAACAACGAGTGTAGAGTAAGGAGATAGGAGTGGCCAGGAAAATGAATAATCGGGCCAATGTAGAGTGGAAAAGTGACCAGCTAGAAGTTTTGAAGTGGAGATTAATCAAGATTCCTTGAAAAAGGAACTCATGTCAAAGATGCTTCTTGATGGAAGTGACCAACATACCAACTCTGTATCACTTCTATCTGAAGTAAATGTAGATGAATGCGAAGATATGTTCTTTGAAGGAGATAGTCCATTAAAGGAGAACCTCCAGGTTTTGTACAGATATATATTGGCATAAATTGTAGTGTTATATGTGATGCATATGCATAACATATTGTCTCAAGCTTGACAATGATGAAAGGCCAAAGTACAATGCCCACAAGCATACATATGAATCTTATGAAGCCTACCCAATTCATGTTAGCAAAAGGCAATGCAAGCAATAAGTTAGAATGGAGACTTGTATGTAACTAAAATAGGGACATACATTAGAATTTTTAAGGCTACCAAATGCCCACACCTATTAACCAAACTCATTCTTGACAAGATTTTTCTTTAACAAGTTTTTTTCTTACAAGTCTTTCCAAGTTTTTTTGCTTATAAGTCTTTCCACATTTTTTTGCTGGTATTTTGCTATGCTTATGCCAAATTTTTGTTCGGCCATGGTGCAGGTTGTTGAAATATTGTAACTTCGAAGAATATTCTATATGTATCTTTTGTGGTCCCCGATAATCCTACCGGGAGAACCAATTGTATTTCTTTATACTCCGATGCTTCTAATTGGAAGAACTAATAAGAGTCATGAGGTAGTCCCCTCAAATTGTAAAGGTGGGTCATTAGCACCCTAGTTGTGGTTAATTGAGCCTACATGATTAACTCGAGCCTACATGTCGAAATTAATTATTAAAGTGAATGGAGAAATATAAATAGAGGTGTGGTGCTCCTCATTTGGAACACACACACACTCACTTGTGTAGCGCATTAGTGAAGGAGAGAGAAGTAGCAGGAGAATGAGGAGGATCAGTCTTTGATCAGTCTTTTTGGTTTTACCTTTTATCTTTTTGGGGCATCTATATTGAGGAATATTTTGCTAGGTTTTTCCCTTTAGGATTTTCCTAGGATAAATCTTTGTTTTTTTTTGTATGGTTGTGCTTGTCTATCTTTCAGTGATATTTTGGCTTATGGTTATGCTGTTATGATGCTAAATGTTTTAAGATATGATATAACCATTAAAATTCAACATGGTATCAGAGCCACCCTGAAAGAAGACATTGTGCAGCTACAGAAGCTAGGGCTTCTCACTTTTTGGGTCTCTCTCCACAATCGATCAACAAAAGAAGGCTAACTCTCCATTAAAGGGCGCATCTTTCTGTAGAAGCAGAATTCGATTCCGAGCATTTTCAGTTTTTGGTGTGGGAAGTTAGGGCTTCTTAAAGAAGAGGAATTTTTGAGTGATCCTGGCATAGGATTGTTATCCTCATAAAAATCTAATTTTAGAGACCTGGATCAATATTTTTGGTTGGGTGAAAAACCCTAAATACTAAAACTGATAAGTTTTGGTACATTCACTATATCTCGGGATTGGATAAGGTTCAAGAGCTGAAAATTGTAGAGGTTGAAGATAAAATTCTCATGTACACTGTATCCAAACTTCAGCCTCTGATGCTCTATATTCTGGTAGATATGATCCCTCCAAGTTAGGTTTCCATCCTCTTCCAGGATCCATCCCTAAATAGGACACCTGGGGAGAATTGATATATCTTGGGCTACAAAGTTCCAAATGAAATTTTGGAAGACGTTCCAGAAAGTGCACAGATTTTAATTTATGGGGTTATAGTTTCAGACTCAGAAGATGAAACAGTGACATGTGGAATTTCGTACAACTTTGCTGTTCTGAAAAATCCTGTAACAGGTCACCTTGGGAAAATGATCATAAGTATGAATTTGTGAAACCAATTCTAATGAAACCTGTGGTGTTGGAACAGGGACATGCGAAGCTACCTCAGTATGAAGTGTTAGACATAGTGGAGTAGTAATTTAGGAGATAGAGCAGAAACAATATCGGGAATTTTTGTAGTAGAAATTGGAAAACCAGGTCTTCCTGTTCTGGGAGCTTCCCTCCACTGTTTTAAGAAAAGGAGTACATTGGACAGCTCACCTTGAAGAGATCTATCTTTCTATCCAATCAGATCTGAAATATTCCAAGTTTTGAAAATTAGGGTTTCTCTGACAAACCCTAGATCAACCAACTCCGGAACTAGGATGGACACCTTAGTTCGTTGACAACTTCCAAACATGGAAGTATTGGATCTCACTCGCTCTTGAAGAAAATGAATTGGACACCTACATAAGTAGAGAGGTTCTAGTTCCAAAGGGAAACGAGGCTAAAACCTTACACATGAAGAAACTCGATGTGAGAAACTAAAGATCAAGTGGTCACAATTCAAAGAAGATCCCTCAAGCAATAAGTAATATGAAGAACTCAATTCTTGAAGAAACCCTTATCCATCTTAGCATTTGGATAAGAAATGATGATGTCATGAATGAAGAAGATGATGAAATAGAAGGATCAAGAAGGAGTCTACCCACGAAATGAATGAAAGATAAGTATTCAATTGTCATTTAATGATATTGTTTTGTTATGCATTTGATTATATTCAGTTGATGTGTTATGCATGATAGATTGTTTTCATTAATGAAAGTATACTACTAATATGCATGTGATGGGTAAGTAGCTCATGGTACTATACAACTCTCAATTGCTACTTATCTAGAATGAAACCTCTTTGCTGACATATTGGATTAGTGCACAATCTCAATGATGTAATGGTAGAGATGGAAGGCATCTAGAAAGTTTCTGTGAGATATAGATGAATGTTGTATTGGCTAAACAATTGCATGATGCATAAGAATTTGTTGTTATGCATATATTTTATGAAATAGTTCTAACCATGCAACTGGTGCATTTGAATTGTAGGAAAGGTCCTGTACAACCTCCTACAAGAAAAGAAGTATGAGACTTGTTCCGAAGAACAAGTGATGACAATTCAAGATTCACTCCAATAAACATGAATCTAAAGCTCCCAGGGTCAGAGACACCATGACGAAAGAAATAACTTCAGAGAGTGGTAGATCCACCTCGAAGGATGAAGACCACCATGGGTACAAGATATAACTCAAGATAAAGAAAAGAATGGCAAGACTTCCAAACCAAATTAAGAGGCCTCGGACACACTCTAGTTGTGTAACATAGTTAGGTGACATCATTGATGCTAACCTTTCTAGCTATGAAATAAGCTATGATCAAAGAGTAACAGTTGATCATGGGGAATGATGTATACGATATGGTTTCGAGACATAAAGGGAAGTATGTAGTTTCTTCCATATGGATCTACAAGAACAAGTGTACAAAGCAAGGTTCGTGATTGTCCTCAGAAATAATAGACTATGACATGACATACTCTATTGAACAGACCTACTAGAAGTATATATCAAGCATAGAACCACCTATATAGAATGAAGAGGGAAGATGATACTCCACTTCAGGGGGATTGACTACAGAAGATATTTGAGTTCGACATGGTACGACATGATGGACAACTTCTTGATGGATTGAGACTTTACCAAGAGTAAAGTGGGTTCCAACCTTCAAGGTTGAATGCAGAAGACTAGGATATGTTGATGACCTTACAAGATGAACTCATGGAAGATGCTATGATGAAAGAATACTAGAATGATGTTTGGGATATAGTACTCAAACCAGAAAGCAAGAATGTGGTATCTTCCAAATGGATTTGCAAGATAAAATATGTTGATGATAGAAGTAAGGAAAGACTTGTGGCTAGAGGTTTCTATAAGAAAGAGGAAATTAATTCTGAAGGGACACTTACTCCAGGAAGCAAGGTACACTTCCTACAGAACTATCATGGTAGTTGATTCCATGATGAAGTAAAGGCAATCCTTCCTTAATGGTATGATTGAGGAAGAGTTTTACATCGAATAGTCACAAGAATTTGAAGTTGAAGACATGTGGACTCACATATGCAAGTTGAAGAAGGACCTCTATGGCATGAAGCAAGCCCCCAGAGCTTGGTATGGAGGGATAGATAGTTTCCTGATGAAATTCGATCCTAACCTTTACTTCAAGGTTATAGAAGATGAACATGTAATACTATTACTATATGTGGATGATCTATTCCTGACAGGGAACGAGAAACAAATTGTAGAATGCAAGAAGAATCTCGCTGAAGAATTTTAGATGGAAGACCTTGGGTTAATGCATTATTTCCTAGGTCTGGAAGTATGGAAACGTTTAGAAGGAATATTTCTCAAACATGGAAAGTATACAGTATAGATATTGAAAAGATTTGATATGTTGGAATGCAAAACCATGGCCACACCCATGGATTCCAACCTGAAGTTGTTAGCTAATGACTCATCAGAGTTAGTGGATGTGATTCAATACAGACAGATTATTGGGTTGTTGATGTATCTAACAAATACCAGACCATACATTTGTTTTGATGTGAACACCTTGAGTCAATATCTAGTTCAACCTAGACGTGTTAACCTGATAGATGCAAAGCATGTGATGAGATATCTGAAAGTGACTATAGACTTTGATTTATAATATGATGGAAACCATGATTACGGATTGTATGGCTATACAGATGTAGATTGGGCTGGAGGTGTCTTAGACAAAAGAAGCACATTAGGTGGATGTTATTGTCTGGGATCTGCTATGAGTTCATGGTTTAGCAGGAAACAGTCCAGTGTTTCTCTTAGCACGACTGAAGAAGAATACATAACAGATTGCTCTGCTAAATTGTGAAGCCATATGGCTTCGGAAGCTGATGTTAGTTTTCTTTGACCTAAATATGGATACTACAATGATTCTATGTGATAACCAGAGTTGTGATGACAAAGAACCCTGTGTTCCATTGTAACACATAGAAATATGGTATTTCTACATATGAGATAAAATATAGAGATGATGATGCTTTTAGTATTTCTATACTGAAGATATAGATGATGATTCTTTTAGTATTCACATACTGGAGATACAGATGGTGATAGTTCAGTATTCACATACTGAAGATGTAGATGATGATGGTTTAGATGATGGTGTGTTCACGACGCCTCTGTCCCGAGTAAATTTTGAACACTTTCATGACAAGCTTGGTGTTTTTCGGAAAGACCTTTCTCAAAAGGGGGAGTAGTGATGTTGCAATGGGATTGTATCATCTCGGGACATTTGTCTAGAAGTGATCCGGTGACCTTGGTCCTCGAGAATGAAGAGGGATTGTATCATCTTGGGACATCTGTCCAGAATAGATCCGGTGACTTCGGTTCTCGAGAATGTAGTAGGACTGTATCATCCTTGAACTTCAGTTCAGAAAGGTATCCGAAGGCTTCGGTTCCCGAGAATGTGGTAGGATTGCATCATCCTTGAACTTTGGCTCATAAAGGTATCCAGAGACTTCGGTCCCTAAGAATGTGGCAGGATTGCATCATCCTTGAACCTCAGTTTAGAAAGGTATCCGAAGGCTTTGGTCCCCAAGAATGTGGCAGGATTGCATTATCCTTAAACTTCGGTTCAGAAAGGTATATGGAGGCTTCAGTCCCCGAGAATGTGGTAGGATTGCATCATGCTTGGACCTAGTCCTAAAGTGATAGGGACTGATTATCCCATAATCAATCTGGTGACTTCGGTTGTCGAGAATGTGGTAGGATTGCATCATCCTTAGACCTAGTCCTAAAGTGATAGGGACTGATTATCCCGTAATCAATCTGGTGACTTTGGTTGTTGAGAATGTGGCAGGATTGTATCATACCTGGACTTAAGTCCAAAAGTGATCCGAAGACTGTTGTCTTCATGTTGTGGATTGCAGGTTGTTGCTGATGATGACATATTGATCGAAAGATCAGAGTGTGATGATGATGACGTACTGATCAAAAGATCAGAGTATGATGATGATGTTGCTGAACTCAAGTATGATGTTGCTGATCGAAAGGTCAAAGTGCTGATGTTGATGTTGCTGATCGAAAGGTCAAAGCACTGATGATGATGTTATCAATCGAGCAGTCAAAGTGTTGTTGCTGCTAAAGATTGAATATGAAGACTAAAGATGATGTTTTCGGTCAAAGTGTTGCCATCGTTGAAGACGAAGATGAAGGCTACATGATGTTGAAGAGTTTCCAATGATTTATAGATGTGTTACCCTGATGATGTTGATGATGTCCTATATCTCTCTCCTACTATTTTTGTTGTTGATGTTGTTGTAGAATACCCTTCTCATTAAGGGGGAGTGTTGAAATATTGTTACTTTGAAGAATATTCTATATGTATCTTTTGTGGTCCCCGATGGTCCTACTGGGAGAACCAATTGTATTTCTTTATACTCTAATGCTTCTAATAAGAGTCATGAGGTAGTCCCATAAAATTGTAAAGGTGGGTCATTAGCACCCCATTTGTGGTTACTTGAGCCTACATGTCGGAATTAATTATTAAAGTGAACAAACAAATATAAATAGAGGTGTGGTGCTCCTCATTTGGAACACACACACTCACTTGTGTAGCGCATTAGTGAAGGAGAGAGAAGTAGTAGGAGAAGGAGGAGGATCAATCTTTGGTCAGTCTTTTGGGTTTTACCTTTTATCTTTTTGGGGCATCTATATTGAGGAAGCTTTTGCTGGGTTTTTCCCTTTAGGGTTTTCCCAGGATAAATCTTTGTTTTCTTTTTGTATGGTTGTGCTTATCTATATTTTAGTGATCTTTTGGCTTATGGTTATGTTATTATGATGCTAAATGTTTTAAGATCTAATATAACCATTAAAATTCAACACAGGTAGAACCAAACATGTATTTGTCAGATCTGTCTTCCTCCAGCGAAGGGAGTTTGGGAAGGCTAGAGGAAAGTGAGACATCCAGTAGGTCTACATGGGCTAGATCAACTAGATGTCAGAAGATCAAAATAAAATTCGACAAACACATGAATTTTTTTCTCCAAGGAGGGGGGTCATGTTCCTATGATGATGAGACAGTGGGAGACATCGACGTGCCCTTAAGGTACCAATACCTAGTGAAACAATGGGTGCCTAGCGATCTTCCTAAAGTAAACACTGATTTTTGTGTGAATGAGAGGATATATAGAATTGCATCGTCGTCATTGCATGGATTGGGGTTGTTTTGCATGGACGACATAAAGGTTGGATACGGTAGATGTACATAATTGATGGAGTATGTTGGACCATGTTACAACTGCAATGATTGGATGCGCCTGGTCCAATATAAACGAAGTATACGTAGATATGGGTTGTGAGTGAATTATATACAACTGAAAGACAAAGCTCAAAATAAAGGAGCAACGATGTACATGGATGGAAGGCCAAAAACAACCGATAATATTGTGGGGTTTATAAACAGTACAAGACCAGGGTCTACACTAAAGAAACCCAACTGCATATTCGAGTCGCATGAAGGAAACCGTGTCTTTGTATGTGCAATTAAATCAATAGCTACGAGCGAAGAAAAACTTATTGATTACAGTTTGAAACATGTAGATACAAACAATGTTAGTATGGTTGTGGTACAACAAACAATTTAACCACCATTTTATTAATTTGTTAACATCTATAGGAATTTTCGTTAGCATATAATTGAAATTATCTACTTTTCATGTTTCCTTATGAAACGTTTAGTATGTTTTTGATGCAGGGTTCTCTCAGGGGCACCTCCATCTCCGTAGATGTTTGGCGACCCAAGTCAAGGCAGTAGGTACACATCGATATTGCCAATGTAATATTAAATTTAGGATGGACATACAGATATGTTGTTATGTATTTTCATTAGTATATTAGGTTCGTTTATATAATATTATCTATTTTCCATGTAGAGTGTTGATCAGGGAAGCCAACCGGCTATTGATCAGCCGACTACAACATCAGGGCAAGAGCCAAACATGAATGTAATTCTCCATTTCAAATACTTTAAAATCCTAAACATGTATATCATGATGCATTATGTTTATTTTGTTATGTATTCTTTCATTTTTATGGTTGTGTTCATGATGGTAATGTTGTCTACCTTTTTTGCAGATTGACCAGGGAAAGTCCCCAACTGTTGATCAAACGACTAGAGCCTCGAGGCAACCAATAATCCTAAATGTAATTCCACATTCTAAATACTTAAAAAATGTACACATATAAAATATGTAGCATAGTGTTTATTTTTGTTCTGTATTTGTTAGCTTTTACATATTGCGTTCATTGTGATAATGTTCTCTACTTTTTTTGCAGGTGTCTAATCGAGGTAAATTCCCATATGTGGATCAGACCACGCCCTCGTCTAGGCGTCAGGTAATCCTAGATTTAATCCCTAATATAAGTATTTGTGCACACTATATTTTCAAAGACTAAGCAATTTTTTATATATTTCAATTGCAGACAGGGGATTCCGTTTATCAAACGACGTCTCAAAACTATTTACAGAATGAGGTCTCTCGGTTGATGAGAGATAGTGAAATTAGAGAGTCTGCAGACCCGTTGAGGGTGCTACAAAGGACAAGGGAAAAAAAATGAGGAACTGATTCGTCTGACACTGGAAGTTCCACTAACAAAAGGGCTCGAACAAAGGATTCAATTGTTGTTACAACAACATAAACAAGTGGACATAAGTTATTGAATAAAAATGTAAATTCATTTATAAAAACTTTATAATATTTGATTTTATATGCTGTTGAACTTATAATACAATGGTTTGAATTTACAGCGCGCTATGGAGATTATTAGTGGTGGTCAAGGTAATGTTGGTCCCAGTGACCAAACCACTTCACATACACCACATACTGCTCCCATATTGTCCACTGAACAATCGGCAACACGCTCTGAGACACCACTAAGGGAAGAGGAGGGTGCAGCCGATGTTGCCCCACCCACAACAAATGCTGCAGAAGAAGGGGTGGATGCAGGGCTAGATAGAGATGTGGAAGCATTTCCTGGATCTTCTCATGTGACTAGCACTGGTTCAATAGTGTGTACATTTTTGGTGAATGAAGAACTGGTTCCAATATAGATAGAGAGGATTCCAGGTCATTATAGGTTGTTCAATTTAGTTTTTATAATTTGTGTCTAATATACCGATAATATTTTCTAATGTTGACTAATGACGGCATTAATGTTTTGCAGGAAATGATATATTTTATAAACATATGAATTATTTGGCCTTGGAGATCTTCGGGCCCACCATCCGCATAATGTGGAACAAGAAGCCAAAATATTTAAAGGATGATTTGACTAATCGCTTGGTTAGTCTGTTCGGAAAAGATACCTTTGATACATCGAAGGTACTACAGAAGGCTGGAAAACATTTGAATATTGTCCGAGACCAATATAGGGTTCACCTAGAAAATAACCCTAGGTATGAGCGCCCTCCAATAATTCCATCTATGGAGTGGAAAGCCCTAGTGGAATATGGAAAAGAGAAGGGCCTGAGAAAATCAGGAAAGATACCACCAGGTGGAACATGGAGGTATGCAATACATTCCAAAATGTAGTGGTAAGCCTTATTATTACTAGTTTTTATATCAATTTTGGTACATCGACTAATGCATTTAAGAACTTAATTAGGCTCTCGGACACATCTAAGGCCACAAAGGAAAGAACTGAAAAAAATGGCCAACACAAGCTTGGGCCTGGTGGTTACTCCAACTTGGCGGCCCGATATGTAAGTATCGCAAAACCTGAATCCGCATCCAAATATCATACAAATTATTATTTTTGTTTTGTTCTCACAAAAGGATTTAAAATTAATGACATCATGCAAATATGAAGGCCGACCGGTTCAAAGAATTTCCTAGTGCGGATTACATGAAGCTTGGCTTCGAACAGGGCTTTGACGCTGTTGTTGAACACCGGAGAAGCTTGTTTGGGAATACTGCACAATCTTCTGCTGATCCATCTGGTGCCCAGGTACGTGAAAACTGTATAGTTTAATGATAATTTATTAATGCTCATGAAATTTGTTCCTTATAAATAAATTAACATAAATTATTTATTCCTTTTTGTGCAGGAAAGTAATGATCTCATTCATGTCGAGGATGTAGTACATGACCAACCAAACGAATACCATGCTTCTCATCCTGGTAATGAATTTATTAATGTGCTACTGTTTTTTATAGACCATTGCAGATGATGAACATTAATTCTAATTCTACACAATTAAACTGCAGATCATAACACGAAACAGGTTGGGCCTGTACGAGATAATGTTGAACATGTTGATGTGCTCATGACAGGTAAAACCACACATTCGTAATGTTTTTTAAATGAATTACTTGTATTTATCAAAATATAAATATATTAATGAAATATTTTGACATTATTACAGAAATTCATCACCCCTCGCCTGAATTTCAACCTTGTGAGCATACTAGTAGGGATACCGATGATCAGATTCCTGAAGATGTGACTCTAACTAAATATTTAAAGAGAAGAAAAGTAAAAAGGAAGTGACTAAACAAATTTTGAGTAATTCTTATTTATAAAAAAAACATTTAATGGTTTTTTCCTCTGTTTCATGAATGAATGCTTTACTGATTTTTTTTCTTCTGCCATTGACTAAATTAATGTTTTAATGAATGGTTTTTTCAGATGTTGAATGATTGAATGGTTTAATGAATGTTTTAAAGAATGATTTAATGAAAGCATCTTTCAACTATTGAGTGAAATAATTTGCAGTAGATGCATTGTTATTTGTATTGTGAAATAGTGAAATAAATTGTTATTTGCAAGTATATGCATTGGGTTTGGGGAGTTGAGAATGATGTGAGGGGGGGGAGGGGGGGGAGGGGCAATAAGAGCTTCCACCTTCATGTGGTTGGTCCTGTTGGGCAATAAGATCTTCCACCTTCATGTGGTTGGTCCTGTTTAGTAGAGAATATTAAATTATTCTCGAAACAGAGAGGAGCTCAATGAATGGTAATGAAGAATACATTTAAAAACATCTATTTCTATAATTTTATTGTGTAATTTTCACTATTGCTATTTGACTCCTCCATTGGAACTTGTTACAGATAGCGCTGAGAAACATTTCCATAGTTAAGAGGCAAGAAATGGATTTTTGATTAGATTGATGGCCTTATATACATAGTATTTTTGGTTATCCATGTTTTATCAGGTGATATATTCTTAACAATTAATTTACTTGAATAGTTGAATAGTATTGTAATTTACATTGTAATAGAATTGTATTTATTTAGATTGGTTTTGTTATTTTCATAAACAAACATAAATATATTTGATGGTTCGTAACATGAAACTATTGCAACAGGACAAAAAATGAAGTATGTTGAATGATGTTTTGAAAGGTAAAGCATAAGAAGATAGTGTGAAGATCCACAAATCAAGGTATAATTATGTTTTCTTTTGTTTTATTGAGCTGTGTATTGGGTATTTATGCATGTGCACACACATACATTTAGTTGATGATGATGATTACCATACATTGAGGAGAACTTTGTTCTATCTGATCTAAACAATTACCTTAAATATTTTGATTTATCATGATAACTGGCCCCTTGGTAATACTTTACCAATACCATATAGCTAGGACAACAAAATTAAATGTAGGCATTTCATTACAAGAAATATGATAGGCATTTGAGTTTGATGGGAATATGAAAGGTCGAAAGATAGAAAAATATAGATAGACTTGTGAGGAAAATGGTATCTGAAGCGTTGTTTCCCTATTATTCCGCATGAGTATATTGTTATCTGCCCCAGTTTATCTTTCTCTAGTAGTTTTGTAATTTGTTTCTTAATCTCATATCTTGTTCAACTTTAATGGTTGATTGTGCAGTGGTAAACCTATGTTTATATTTGTGCTTATCCCTGTAGGTTATGAGTTGGGCATGGTACACATTGGTATTTTCAGTTTCCATTGTAACTTTTAACCCCAACATCACTGTGCAATTTATTACTCATAATTGCTAATTTGTTACAAAGTCTTCTTTGTGCAAATATTTTATTAGGCATTTTTATCTTTCTGTATTGCTTCCAATTTATCACCGAGTTTAAAGTGGTCACTTAGAGAAAACATCTCAAGTATGGAATACAAAAGAAGAATGACTACATTGATAATTATGGTAACAAAGTATTGAGATCTACTTGAAAAAATAAAGATCTATTTGCTACTTTATTTCTGGAAGGCATTGTTTGAATGGTTAAGTTATAAAAAATGTTTATTTTTGTTGTTTTCAGGCAATCTTCCAGAGGTATCCACGGCGTGAAAAAGAGTATGAGTCATTTTCGCTGATTTACAATGATAGATCACTAGATTTGGTATGACATCTTTTCTCTAAAGGCAACATTTTCACATTTGTTGGAAACAATTTCGAGGTTCTTTCCCAAGGAAAATATGTTTTTATTGAAGAAAGCCCATTTGCAGCCATGACTTCTGGTGGTGTTGATCCTAATCACTTCAAGGGTAAAAATCAATATGCTCCTATTACTCAAAACGGTTACTAGAAGGTATGTAATAGAATCATGTTAGTTTTCTAGGTTTAAGATTGATTGTATTTAAGGATAAACACATGCATACCATGTTCTTTGTATGAGTGAATATAGTTACTAGTAGGTATGTCATGGGATTAATATACTCTAATAAATCGATTTTGCTATTTCCTCCAGTTTGACATGGGATAATTCCTCATTGATGATCAATCAACAGGTCAACATACAACCCATCTTATTCAATTGGGCACATGATTGCTTCTTAAGGAATCTTATGAAAATATTGATGGCATTTTATGAACATTTTGTTGCAGGTTTCTGTGTTGGAGGTTGTGTTTCTATTGCAGATTCTGGAACTTCTTTGCTAGCTGGTCCATTGGTAAAGCATGCATAGCTTTGATCTTTTGTAAATTTCTTGTATAAGTTAGTGGTGTTTTCTAGGTTTGTGCACGATATGCTATTGTCGTAAAGAATAAGTGTTTCATAGCCACACCAAGGATATAGGGCAGAAAAAGCTATTTCAGAATCATAACCAACAGAGTATTATCATTTAAACCACTTTTCTTTGAAATCAACATTAATAGACAATTTTATCAGCTAGCAAGTGTAAGTATTAACAACCATCATGTATCATCACATAGGCATTATTATCATCATTTAGATTAACTATAAATACTACTGTATATCAACATGAATTACCAGCTGAGTTAACCATCCTTTTAAGGGTTTATACAAGTACTCCTTAGCCTGAAAATAATGCTTTTGGAAGGCAGAATTCAATTATATTGTTGATATTTCCCCATAACTCAAATATGACCCTAACTTGGTTGATTTTGTAGGTCTTTCTGATAGGTTTTAGGGCTAGAAACGATAGTAACACTGATCAGTAAGGAAAGAGTCCCTAAGTTTCCCTACTAAACAATTGAATGGGGTCATTGTAAGGCATAAAGTAACCTTTTATCAAGGCCAAATTATCCCAACCCCTGAAACATGTCAAATACGAAACCCTAACTCTGACTTTTGACTGGTTTTTTTAGGTTGCTTCTCAAGTTCGTGGATGTAGACAAGAAGATAGGTGACGCACTGGAGGATCTAGGGCTAAATAGGCAGGCCAAAATTTGAAGGTGGCTTATGATTTGAAAATTGTTGTTATTTTTGGATTATTGAATTTTACAAATTTCTAAAGTTTTCTAGTTTATAAAAATACAGATCTAATCCAACACTACACTAATCACGCAAATACGTCTATTTACACATGAAATACTACATTTTGATTAAAATGACAAATCTTAGGGTTTTTGTGAAATTTACTTCAAACCCAAGGCCATGAGGGATGGTGATCAACCTCCATCTTGGAATATTTACCTAAGCCTCACCAAATAGGACTTCCAAAAACAACCTCTACGGTTTGTTGGAGGATCCTAATTAGGGAAAAAATTAGAGATCTAAGGACAAACAAGAGAAAAATCCTTCAAGAGGATGTTTTATAACATGTAAAAGTTGACAAAAGCTGGTAAAAAGCCCTAATTCAGAGAAAACACAGCATTACAACCACCATTCAATCCATAGAAGCATAATTTCACCAAACTTTACTAATGGAGCAACCAAGAAAACCCTAGATACTCCTGGTGCTTGTGTTCTTCCAACAATGCTAGCATCAATCTTGCATGTGCGTGAAACCCTAGAATTCACCCATCATTTTACCATAAATCCAAAGAAGAAATAGTAATATATTTTTTAAGTTTCCCCTGTGAATCCATAGGCAAGACTATATCAGAGCATCTTCTTCGCATGAAATATTTTGCTAGATCCATTGATTTGCAGATAATGGTGCTTCCACATGATTCAATATTGTAATTGCAAGAGGAACTTCACAAACATTTATAGATTCTCAACCAGTCGTAAAAGGACAAGTAAGCATACATTTACCAGAATCCCAACAACTATTTAAAGGATCAAAGACAATCACCTGTCTCTTCTATTGAACAATCATAAAATGAAATTATGTTGCATATAACTTGATTTTAGCACTGTTACTAGATTCACCACCCCAGTGTGTAGGATCCACTAGCAATTGCAACAGGTTGATCTACCTTAGCTACCAAACTAGGAATATGTGTTGTTTTGATGGAAGGACTGTTAATGTTCAAAGGTGTTACTGAATCTGTAATACTTCCAGTTGATGCAACTCTTCTTGCAATGGGGACCATAAGAAGAGAGTTTGATCTCATCTTGGCCAAACAAAATTGAAGGCTGGACCTGTTCATTCTGCAAACCATGATCACTTGAATTGATTCCAGTCACTAAGGTATAAAGAGTTGCCATACCTAGTTGTTTCTCCCTCTGTTTCCTGACTACTGCAGAGGATTTCATGTTATATGATGGTCCAAGAGAAGTAGTAGACACATATACAAATATGAGAGGTGCTGATAGTTCCACTGATTTTGACAATGGTGTTGACTGCAGAGCACCTCTAACCTCTGCTTTTTGGAATTCCCTGGAACTTTTGACCAATTTTATATTTTGGACAAGGTCATGCCTTATTTTACCCTTTTGACCTAGTTGGCCTTTTTTTCCTTAAGGTTAGATATGCTATTGCATGATATGATATAGCATATCAGACACTTTTTTTGCACTTGTTGCATTTATGAAGTTCTTTGTAAATAACAGAACTTCTCTCTGGTCCTTATCTTTAATTGACAACTAAATTATTTTTCTATCCTTTATATTGTCTTGAGTTCTTCTCAAGTGATTTATATCTCCATTGGGCAACCCTAAACTACTTATATTTTACATTTTAGTCCTTCGGTTGACTTGGAATTGAGCATGCATTTTATTTATATGTTTGACAAAATGATTCTATATCATCACTCATTTGGACATGTTGAGTGAAAATCTATCATATCTAAAACTGTAAAACACTAATTAGATTATTTTGAGGCATAAAATTCAATGATCACCGACAGAATGTGTGCTCTAGAATGAAAAGGATATATCGAAGCATACTGAACTGTAAATGAAAAGGATATAGATTATTTACATATTTATTGGAATAATCTCCACCATTACCATATATGTGAAGGATATTGATCCCTTTACCATATTGTTTCTCTGCAAGAGCTTTCAAATCTCGAAGAAAAGCAAACACATCAGCTTTGTGATTTAAGAAGTAGACACCTGTGTATATAGAGATGTAATCAATGAAGGTTAGAACTTAGTACGTATATTAATTTTTTGATAGATAGGCGAGGAAAGGGACCAGTAATGTCACCGGGCACAAAATCAAGAAGTGATGTGGCTCTCTTAGCCTTTCCTTTCTCAAATCTCTCTTTAAGGTACCTACCAAGAGTATATATTGGACAAACTCCATCTAAGAAGGATATAGGTGGCAACCCAACTATCCCGCCTTGTTTGATTAATTGATGCAATTAACGTAAGTTAATATGCCCAAACATATCATGCCATAACTTACTAACATCATTAGAATGCATTAACAGAGCTAGAGTAGGATTTTTAAGAAAAAACTTTCAAAAAACATACAATTTATTTTTGTGATCAACTTTTTCGTTGGCTTCATTTTGCTTGTCAAAAGTGGGCCAATCTAATGCTCCTGCAACTCCACAGCCATTGTAAACCAATCTTTATATGGAATCATTGGTTTATGCTCTTCAATATGAAGGCCCTCTTAAAGATTGCTTCTTTGTGTGAAGTCATGGACAATAACACATTCCTTTCCCCATGCATAATAGCTAATACAAAGTAGTTAGATGGTAATCATTGTGCTTAATACTTAGCCACCAATGCTGGTTATAATAGAACATTATGTTTGCTTGTAGTAGAAAGCAACTGTGAAGCCTTATAGAGTTTCACTTCTTCCGTCAAATACTTTATTATTAGACCGTGAGATATCTCGACTTCAAGATACATTTGTTTTAGTAGCCAAAGCCTTCATAGACTCCATTCACTGCATCCAAGGAATTGATCGACTGATCATTGGTCTTCTTATAAATAAATCTTTCATAAAATATCTATTTCCATCTCTCCAGGAAAATAAAGGGAGTCACTAGCTGCAAAAGGATTGGATGTTATAAACTCATGCTCCCAGCTTGTAGAAAACACAACAGCAACACAAAGCATAAAAATGGAAAGCCTATATAATAAATTACAAAGGGAAATGCATGATAAATTTGGTCAAATTGGGTTATATGGGAGATTAATGTTTTTCCTGCATTGCCAGCCTCTCCCAGGGATCCACTTATCACTATTTTGCTGTCCAAGTAATTTCAGAGGGAATTGCTGTCTTTGAAAGGAAGTTGAGCAATGATACATAGTGATTTAGCTTTGGGAAGGTAAATTGTTGCCTTTGATAGAAGATAGACACCAACACACACAATGATTCCTTTTGGAAGCAAAGACAAGTAAAAACATCAATGAAATGATCCAATCTGGATTCGCCATCTAGAGTTAAATAGTTATGTGAGCTTAGTAGAAGCAAATTGTTGTGCATGATGACATGTGTGCATTGGAAGCTCAACGATTTAGTTTGGAAGGACAATAGGCTTTGCTGGGGAAGGAAATTACTACTCAAATCACCAAATCCTGAGCCCACAAGCACAACCAATCATTGTCTTGAGGGACCATATGCAAAATCGTTGTTGTGCCAGGGAGGAGCCTGCTTTAACATACAACAATTTAGCCTATGGGAAGGTTTAACGCTTTGCTGGAGGAAGTTCCTCTGTAAGCCACAAACTCCCTGGCCCACACTTGTTATCAAATCCCTATATCTAAGTGAAATCTTTCATTTTTTTTTTTTTGTTAAATCTACCAACAGGCGTCGCTCTTCCGATGGCCTTCCGACGCTTTGGAAAAACCTTCCGATGGCAGTGTCATGACTCCGACCCTTCAGACCGTTGGACAACGACATTTCAAGTGTCAGGCAGAGTCGAAAATCTGACGCTTTATGGATAAATCACCGACGATGTTGCCATTCCTCCGACCCTTTTTCCTGTCGAAAGGCTGACTCTTCACATGTCAGAGGGCGTCGAACATCCGACGCTTACTGGATAAAAACGTCGATAGCGTGGCCATGCCTTTGACACTTCTGCCTGTCGGAAGGCCGACTCTTCAAGTGTCGGATGGCGTCAAATTTTTGACGGTTTATGCAAGTTTTGATTGACACTTTGGAAGAGAAAACTGTAGAATAGGCGACACCATGGTGTGTTGGATCTTCAACCCACATTGGTAGGCTGTTGAATATTCGACGTTATGCCACTGACAGCAAAAAAAAGTGTATGTGTCGAAGATGCGACAGAGAAGTGTCGAAATTTAGACATGTAAGGTGTCGGATTTTGGGTTGAAATTCTGTTGTGATATAAGGAGAAGGTCGAGATAGAGTTAGACAGAATGCTAGATGCAAGAATTATAGAACCTATCGAAGAAACCGAATGGATTATCCGTATGGTTGTTCAAGACAAGAAAACTGGTGAAGTTCGTATTTGTGTTGACTTGTGGAAATTAAATGATGTCTGCTTGCATTATCCATTCCCTAGCCCGTTCACAGATGAAGTATTGGAGAGCGTCGGAGGACAAGAAGCGTACTCGTTTACTAATGGATTCTATGGCTACCATAAGATAAGAATTGCAAAGGAAGATTGATACAAGACAATGTTTGCGACATAGTGGGGATGCTTCCAACACACAGTAATGCCTTTTGGACTCAAGAATGCCCCTTCTATTTTTTCTAGAATAGTAGTAGCTGCTTTTAAATATTTTCTCCATAAATTTATTAAAGTATACTTTGACTATTGGACGGTATATGGGCTAGTTAATAGTCATATTGATAATCTTATAATGATGCTCAAACACTGTAGACAATTCCACATTTCTCTTAATTTGAAGAAGTGTAGTTTTTGTGCTCCTTTTGGTATCTTGCTGGGTCATGTGGTTTGTCAAGACAGAATATTGATGGACCCTTCCAATATTTCAATTTTTTTTGACCTACCCCCACCCATGCCGGTTAAACAATTGAGAACTACCTTGGGGCATACATGATATTACAAAAAAATTATCCGGGGTTATGCCAAGGTTACGACTCCAATGGAGAAATTTCAGAAGAAAGATGTTAAATTCCAATGGAATGAGCAGTGTAAAAAGATTCTGGATGTTCTTAAACACAAGATGGTCTCAGCTCCTATATTGGCATTTCCAAATTGGAAAAAATAATTTCATGTACATGTCGATGCGTCCTCTATCACGCTCAACGTCGTTCTTGCACAACTAGGTGAGGGTTCTCTTGATCAACCAATTGCATTTTGTAGTAGAGAACTCTCGACGACAAAAAGGAACTATACCATGACTAAGAGGGAGGGACTTGCTATGGTATATGATCTCCAAATGTTTTTACACTAATTTTTGAAAGGTGATTTCAATATGTTTACAGACCATTCTGCATTAATATACTTGGCCAATAAACTTGTGTTGGGGGGGAATATCTGTCGATGGATTCCTTCTTTTTCAAAGAATTTTATTTTGAAATTATTGATAAGCCAGGTTGGATGAATTCAGGACCTGGCCATCTGTCAAGGTTAGAAAGGGGAGAATATCCTACTAGTCTCGACTATAGTCTTCTTGATGCACAATTGTTTGCATTCAATATGATTGATGATCAATACAAATATATTGTACATCTCTTGATTACAAGATATGCACCAGAAGGATTTTGTACAACATAGAAGAAGCAACTAGTTATAAAATCCATAGATTTCCAGCTGATCACTGGGAAATTATATAAGATGGGACCAAATGAAATACCTCCTCGCTGTGTCTTAGAACATGAGCGACTAATGGTGTTGATAGAAGCACATGCTGGTGTTGTAAAAGGCCACTATGTAGGAAAATTGACATTACGCAATATTTTATAGGCATGATTATGGTGGCCTAATCTACATGTAGAAACTAGAGACTATTGTGACAGATGTGATAGTTGTCAATGAGCTGGAAAATTGTCACGACTATATGAAATGCCGCTCATACCACAAGCAACTTTGTATCAATTTGATAAATGGGTTGTCGACATTTTGGGTCCCATTAATTCACCAGGAGAACATATGGGTACACTATATATAATCAATGTTACATACTATTTAACCAGATGGGTCAGAACAACACCAGTCAGAGATTGCACCGCCGCAAGATTTTTATTCAAGCATGTCGTGACCCGATTTGGATGCCAAATTTTTTTGTTAAGTGATCAAGACACACATTTTATGAATCACCTAATTGAAAAATTAACTAAGGAATTCCAGATTCAAGACCGAAAGAAAACACCATATCACCCACAAGAAAACAGTGTCATCGAAGCGTTTAATATGATCTTAGAGAATGCATTGAATAAAATATGAAATGTTTTGAGGGATCATAAGACAACTGGAATATTATGGGATTATTGCAACATATTTAAAAGGTTGACAGGAAAAAATCCATTCATATCGGTTTATGGACAAGAGGTTGTCATGCCACTAGAATATATTGTACCTAGTCTTAGAATAGTTGCGATTACTGAGATGATAAATGTTGGCATATGAGAATAAAGATTGTCACAACTGGTACAGATGGAAGAAGCTCACTTCATCACATGATATCATCAATGTGTTGAGAAGGAGTGATAAAAGGCTTGGTACGACCGCCATATTAAGTTCAAGAAATTTCAAATCACTGATCTCGTCCTCCTATATGACAATAAATTTTTAAAGCATCCTAGAAAGCTCCAAACGCACTAGTTGGGACCATATGTTGTCATTTGTATCACTGATGGAGGTGTGGTCCAGTTACAGAAGTTAGATGGTACACCCGTCAACGGGTTAGTGAATGGAATTAAGCGGAAACCTTATCAGGATAGTCGTACTTTGCTCGACTGAAAAGATAGTGCTTGAAAATAAATAAATAAATAAATATTTTTTTTAAGTCTCATATACACAATTTTTGTCACACGTTTATAATTTTGTCGCAAGTTTCTAGATGTGTCGCAAGTGTAAAATTATGCCATAGACTATACATATGGCACAAGAGAAATGTTTTCATGGACTATACATCTGTTGCAAACATGAACTTCTGTCGCAAGTGACAGTTGGAGGGAAGTTAAGTTGAGGTAACGAGATATTTCAATGGCATGATTTTTGCTCACATATACCATTAATGCATAATAAACACCTGCTGTTATGATTAGTGAAGTGATGGTTCGATTGAAGGTTTATTGGAATGATGGCAAATATTTTCCCATGTGATAGAATTAGCCTCCACCTTTTCTATTTATTGCAGACCTGCGTGAGTGAATGACTTCCTGCATGTGGAAACCTATTTCATCTATGCATAGAAGTCTCTTCATTCATTTGTATCAAACTGAGAAATTTATTGAGTCAAGTTATCTATATACAACCCCTTTTGAAGCTATAGTCATTTTATTGTTATGAAAATCCCTGTGTTGAGAATCGACACCATTCAAGGATCCGACATGGAGATTCCCCTTACCATTCCCATTATCGAAGAATCTCCAGAAGTTGTGTCATGACTGGTCCCAATCAATCCTCCAAGAAGAAAGTGAACTAGTTGCGAAGTTGCTCCTCAACAACGATTCATAGCTACCCACGATGTTGAAGCATTAGGATCTGGTTCGCATCTTTGTTGCTAGGGAAAGATGATGCTCCTCATATAACTATTAGAAAGAATGCTAAGTATCCACTGGTCAAGCCAACCATCCCGAAAGGCATCCATGTTATGACGTACATTCTACCAAATCTGAAGAAATTGGGATTTACCGACCACGATCTACAGAAGTTTCTTGAACTGAACATATCGAGGTACATGGCTTCAATGCAAATTTTCAAAGGAGGACCTATTCAACTCATTCCAATGGAGTGGGAATGAGGGATATAAAAGTACGGGATATTGTCATTGATGCATATGCCCCATTTTGGTTGCACGACGAAGGTTAATACGTGCGTCAAATAATTGTTGGTTTGCTTCCATGGAGGCTGCCTCTGGATGGATCAATGAATTTCAGTGGACATCGACTTGATTTATTCAATCACTGGATTGCCTTTTGCACGGGTCGACCCTACGTTGTTCTTTGTCGGAAAGGAGTAGGATTGGGCCTAGTCAACTGGATGTAGGAAAAATACAACCTAACAAGAGATAAGAGGGGATTCTCTATTTCCTCTATCAATGACACCATTGTTTGGTTCACAATGAAAGTACTATCCAACAAGTTTCTCAAAGGATGTGACTGAAATAGTGTACTGCTGAAACCATTGCTGCAACAGAGCAGTGTGCTGTGGGCATTCTTATGAACTTGTTAACCTATCTGCTGAATGATTTAGTAGTAGATGGCATTGATGCTCAAGAGAAAGGTAATCCCTTTACCTATTTGTGGCTCGTAATTATGATATCCTTTGTCACATAGGCTGAGCCTCCTAACTACCAGGGGGTGGACATGCCTGTTCCATGTCGAGGAACGTGCTACTAGAACCTATGGTATGAGAAGAACAATTCACGGAAAAATATGGAAAGTAAAATTGAGTTTTATTTACATGCTGATGCATTGAGGCATCACATTCCACTCCTGAATTGCTGCGAAGAATGCCAAGCAATTCTGCAATATTATAAGATTTTATATCAGGGCCCACCACATATATTTTCAACCATGAAAAGACATTGAGCATCAATGGTTGACCATTGAGTCTCATTTAACCAATGATGACATTGAGATGATTGTTTGAGATTGGCCCGAAAAATGGAGACAACCCGTTGGATATGATCAACTATCTATTGAAATGGACCCACGATAGGATGGAACATCAGGAGCTTAGGGAGAATATCATTAGGAAGAATAAATCCCATGTAGCTCCCCCTATAAAAGAAAATAATAATATAGCATGACCTAGAAGGATCTGGAATTGGGTGACAAGTGAAAAAGATTTGAAGAATCAAAGAAAAGTCATAAGAAAAGAAATGCCAATAAAACATCTAGAGCTGGTGGCATTAACGATGATGATTATAATCTCATCACCGATCGAATGGAAGAACTGGATAATGAAACTCACCAGAAGATTGATGAGAGGAATACAGACTTAGTCTTAGGCATCACAGATTTACTGCAGACTCTTTGTGTCGCAGTAAAAGAAGTCAAAGTAGCGGCCAATCGGGAACCATTCCAGTCTAAGTCGCAAGAAGCTAGTACTTCTGAGGACCGACCTGCCAAAGTACCATTGCAACGATAGCACATAAATATTCAATTTTCTTCTAAGGAACTTAATTTGGGCACACCACAACATAACACCATGATTAAGGACATTGGTCATGTAAGTGTCAACTTTTCTGTGATCCACATGTTTCTACTGCATAAAATTTAGTAGGCGGAAGTAGACGATATCAAGGAACGAGAGCATGCAGTGGTGGAAAAACTAAAAAATTCAAAGAATAACATCGTATCTCTCAAAAACAAAGTGTAGGAGACATAGCAGAAAGCATAGACACAACAATAGAATAAGCAAAGATTGGAGCATGTTGTCACCCTCGCATTCCACGAATTCTCAGAAGAGGGAATTACATATGAAATGCTCCTTGAGGCCCAAGCTATTCAACTTGGGGAGGTATCTTCCCAACTCTGCCAAATAATTACAGAGTTAGAAGCAAAGATGGCTCCCAGTATACCCCCTAAGGTATAAGAAGCATGACAAAAAGAAGTAACTGAAAATGTCCAAAAGATTCAGAAGGTTGAGGCACTTTGTTCCAAAGCATATGCGCAGGTTTCTCATTATTTGGAATCCTTGATGGACGATGCATATTTGGAGTAAGTTATAGAGAAGCTCCATACTCTAGAGGCAAATCCGAACGGGTTGAAAAATTTATTGAAGAAGTTACCACCAGTCGAGAAAATGAGAAAGGATGTTGTCTTGAAAACATTACAGTAGCAATTTTCCAAACTGTGAACACAACAACAATGATGAACATAATGTGTCATAGAACTCCAGGCCTAAGCAGGGAAAGTTACAGGAACCATCCACCTAGTCCATGAGCGGGTGTGCTAGGCGCTGAGAGAAACAAGAGTTGAAACTTCAGAACATATTAGTTCCGAACATGTGGAACAAATTAAAAAGTTAAGGAATATGCCCAGAGACAAGAAGAAGATGTCATAAAAATCTGTCAAGAGTTTCAGAATAAACTCAATGTGATAGAAATATATGGTCGAAGTGGCTCGGGATGGGCCACAAGTGAGTGTTGGGGGCCTGTTGGCCCTACGAAAGTAAACACTAGTTTTGGTCGGAATTGTGAAGAACCCAATTGCAAGGCGATTAAGGCCGCGTCAGAAAATGAGAAGAGCAAGTCAAATACGGGAATTCGACATGTTTTGAGGAAACAATAAATGTAAGAGTGAGTTAAGTTAGACTGGTAGTCTATTTATGGGAATGGGAATGAATGAGATTTCTTGGGTTAGTTAGAACAATAAGTCGAATGTTAGTTGATAACTAGTTGATGATTAGAACAAGAATTGTTAGAAGTATACAAGATCGATCCATGCTCTGTGTGGACAACACCAGGTGATCATCAAGTGATTCAGTCAATCCATAAGTTGTGTGAAGATCCCTTGATAGATTGAATCTACCGGAAGGAAGATGACGACAGAAAAAGGAAGAATACATGAGATCATGAGAAATACAGAGAAAACTCATCTATTGTAAAGAATATTCCGAGATAAGTCTGTAGGTTGTGTGTGCAGACCAAAATCGTTCCAAATATTACCCATGTTAGATGAAGAGCGCTTTCGTGGTTTCCCGTATGGGTTTCCACATTAAATCTGTGTGTCTATGATGTATGTTTATATGGTGGATGAATCTTTATGGGTTTGTCGATATTTATGATTTTGTTGCAATTATATTGATATAATATTGTGGAATGTCGATGACAATGATGGTGGACATGATTTAAGTCTGTATATGTTATTTTCTTCATATGTGCCAATGGACCGACCTGCTTTCTTGTTGGGTATGTGTCAATGGTAGTCCATCCATCAATTTCGGTCGAGCGACCTACTAATTTTTCCATGAAAGAAATCCCTTTCCATAACTGTAGAAGCATGGTTCTGGAAGCCCCCATAGGTATCTCAGGTGAGAGCTGAGTTGCGTCCTAGGTGTTCCCGACAGAGTTACACTATGTCGCACTGATATCTTGGGATTTGTTGGAAAGGCAGGGAAATATGAACCCGAGTTAGTGGAATCGACACTAACAAATGTCTTGGTTTTTTAGTTCTCAAACAAAAAGCTATTACACTAGTACATTATCAAAATTAGTTATTTCGTCATTTCTACCACAAATATTAAGCCACCAAACTCAGTGTTATGTTCTTCTCTTTTAATTGCATAATGTTCATGGAGTTATCGATAGTGTGGTAATTGGTTTCTTTCAACAAAGAATAATTTGAAGTATATCCTCTATCATATACCTATATCAATGATTCATAAACTAAGTTAAGAATCTAGTGAGATCTCGAATATACCAATTCTATGAAGTTCTTTAAAGAGAAAGATTTATATGAACAACACATTACTCGATCTATACGTTACTATGCACATAACATAATTAAAACATAGTATCTAGTACACAATAATACTTCTAATAAACAACACATTCACAGTATAAAACATGAACATATTGAAAATACAAGCTAACCTACATAGATGAAAAAAAGCGCATCTACCTGAGGGTTTGGAATTTCTATGAAACAATCACAAGAATAAATGCATTATAGAATTCATCAATACAACACCAACATTCTATTAAAAAGGATAAAATTCTAAATCTATAGCTACAAAGTCTTGATCACATAACAATTCAACACACAATCTTATTCGTAATTTTCCTCCCAAGTGCGTACATATTTAATAGGTTCAAATAACTAAATTTCCTCTATAAAAAATGAGTAATTAATGAGAAATAACAATATACAACCGCAACTTGATGGATTTAGTTTTCTAGTTTTAACAACAGAGGTCTAACTTTGTATTCTTGCCATTCCCATAACATGGAATGCATGGAAATGGACTCTACCATTTGTGTGATTCTAGGAGTCCATTGGCAGTTCATGGTTTGAATTGTTGGGGAACAAAATTTTCCTACTTTATCCTACTATCCTTGGCATACATTGAATTTGTTTAAACAACATGCAACTAATTTGGGATCCTTAGCTTCAAAACCCATGTGCCAAAATTCTGACTAGGCGCGGGAAACCATGCTAAATTCTGAATTGGAGAGTAGGAGCTAGGTTGAAGTACTGGAACTGGAATATACAAGACACCGCCATAAGTGGAAAACTTCATTATTCATCTAATTCATCAAAGAGTAGGGATAATTTATGAAATAAAAAACAAAATACATCTTTAAGATTGCATTGACACATAACATCAAAATATGAAGAAACACGATGAAATGGAAGTGGATAGGTGTAAGGTTATGGTAAAAAGGGTTCAAAAAGGGTCCATCTGATAGTTTAGAGTGAAAGAAAATGTCATCCCAACAATTTCCACATTACAAAGAATGTTTGTTTTTCACATATAAATATTCCAAAACATACAACTTGTAGTAATAACATTAAATTGTATTGATCATCAATCATTGCTTGAAGTGTTGTAGTCACTCAAGCTGCTTCCATGCCCCATATGTTTATCATCTTAATGACATATTCTCCCTGAGTTATTTGAAATGCTTTGTTCATTGACTTTATTTCATTCCATATTTTCATGTTCCATCTACAAGCATAAAAAAATGTGATGAGTATATATAGATTTATATATAATATAATATACATAAATATGTAAATGGAAAAATGTGCTAGCTTAATGAGTGAGTCATAAACTTCACACATATTTGGGAAACCATTCATCATGCTGGTCCTAAATTAATGATCTATTGGCTCGTTGGCTCCTCTCCATACGTTGTTCATGTTAGTTTCATACACCATGACAAAGCATATATATAATTAAAGTTTTCTTATTGTTCCAATAATTATAAAATAAGGGACATTATAAAACAATATATCTACTTACAAATTGTTCAATTAACCCTTGATACCCCAACATATTTTAACATTCCTTGCATAATCTAATGTCAATCAAATGATAAGATGACTCTTCACCATATGTTAGCACCTGTTAAAAACATCCATCTATGATTTTAAATTAATTATGATATCAATGTCACAGAAAATATGAAATATGAAGGAAACAACAATAACTCACAAAATTTGTGATCAACCCTTTTTTCCTTGTCATATCGTACGGTGCACTAAATGGGTGTCATTTTATTTCCATTTCTACTACAATAAAACAACTGAAAATCAATATTTCATGTAATAATTAAACTTTATGCACATTAAAAACAAAACAATGATCACATACGTATGATGCACATTGTTGTAGGGATGCCCCCCCCTGCAATGCGGTTATGTTCATTTCTTTAACCATCTCATGGTACACCTATTTTGACATCCCTATTGGAATATTTTGGATATCATGTTGTTCTTCCTCTGAAATTTTAGAAATCTTCCTAAGAAATTAAAAGCACAATGAAAAAAAATGATAATTATTTACATGAAAATAAGCATAGAAAAAATATTAACAAAGTATGTTTTGGGCTAGTATGTATATATTAAAGCTTTTTTTTACCAATAATACCTTTTAAAATATTCTTTTTTGTTGTTGTATGTTTTTCCATTGCAAGTCTCATTGGTCTCCGTGCCCATTTCTCTGGAAACAATTCCCGTAGTTTAATTATAATCTAATTCTTAGAGTCATTGGGTTGATTTGTGTATTGTAAGTGAAATGTACATTTAAGCGTTCTTTCCACTATATCCTGCAAAGTTTTATAAAACTCCCCCTTTGTCATTAATTGCCAGCATCACTCCAGTTGAACTGATGACCAAATCATCATCATTTACGCTCTTCCTTCTTTTTATCTATCTAGGGCATCCCATTTCCTCACTCTCCGTCCCTGCACAACATTCACCGAATTTGAAATCCAAACTTTGAAACATGATCCATTTTATTCTTGAGAATCATTTTCAATAAGAAGTAAAAAATATCTCATGTTAGTCACCTGCTGATTCACATAATTCCTTAGTTTGCAATAATTTCTTAAAGTTTTTTTGCTCTTCTTCACTCAGATTAAGAACAATCTTATAAAGTTTCCTTAAATTTTCTCTCTCCTTGACACACATAAACCAACACACATAATTCAAACATACAGATAATTCCAATATATTGCTTTCTTATTATATAATGGATCTTTAAAATTTTAAAAATTAAATCGTGCCGAAAAATACTTTCGAGAAAAGACGAAATCATGAAACATTTTTGCTAAAAGTTACCCTTAACCAAATCTTATTACAACACATCACATTCAACTAAGGTAGACAAGGGTTCCTCTTGTAGGTTGGGTGGTTGGAGCAGTATGCTAGCAATGTCCCCACTCAAGATCAAAACCCATAAAAATATGTACATAACACCTACAAAAGTGTCAAAATTTCAGTAATTAAAAAGGGAGCCAAATGTTCTCGACAAATTATGTAAAAATCAATAATATATATATATAATGTTATAATAATGATGCCATAAATTTTGAATACTAATGGCACTACACTTCTTTATGTATCACATGCCACGTACACATTTACGCTCTCACTTTATCATTGGAGCACGACACTCCTTTATGGCATCACATGGAAATTACACATCTAGGCTGTCACGTTATCATTACCAAAAATTTAAAACACACACTATTTTGCGGTCATTAATTAGGAGGAAAACAATTTTGCTTCCCCTTTTCCTGATATTACTTCTATTATGCTACTACTTGTCAGGATTTTTAACGTTTAAAACATATCACAACAAGATACGGAGGAAATGTTCCAATACTTTCATTAAATCATTATCCTTTAAAAGTGGGTTACATTGATAATAGTTTTTTAATAAAAAGAGAAATGGCACGATTACAAAATATCTAACTACATAGTAAACCATGTTAAATTACCATTACTAAATGCTAATTATCTAGTGGAATTTATTTGATATCTAACATACATTGTGATCTAATCCACTTTATATTACTTTTCCACCATGCATATTGGCTCAATTTAAGACTTGGGTCCACATCATATCTAACAAAATGGGTCTGTTTCATTCTAAGCATTGCCATTTTCAATCCACACGAAAGAGAAGGTCTCACCCAAAGCACTTACCGAGACATATAATTTTACACAGAAACATGATTGTCACAACAATGTCCCCATCCTAAAACTAATACTTGATGCCTACATCTAACTAACACACCATAAGCCATCATTTAGCATATTATCTTTACAATAATAACATTAAAACAATAGATTAATTAAGAGAGAAGGAAAAACACTTTATATAACCAATAAATCATCACCATACATAATGGATAAGCAACATAAGTAGATAACATTGTCACCATACAAGAAAATAGAAACTAGAAAATGAAAGAGACACCTTTATTCATTCAATTACAGAATAATTTAATACATCAGTACATAACCCCTCATTAACAAACACAAGACAACAAAATTTACATCACAGATCGTACAACAATATTTATAGCTTGCTATTTGACCTAACATTGCAGCTAAATGTTGATGTATATGTAACTTCGGAATGTATTCACTTGTATTTCTTATGTATTGTAACCCGATGTTTATTCCAGGATGTATTTGTAATGTACTTGAGTCATGTCATGCCCCGATGTTTCGATCGGGAAGATCTATAATGTAAACAAGTCATGTCAAGTCATTGTGGGTAACCCTCCTATCATCTAAGGGTTAAAGTCCCCGTAGTTCCGGGGCACTAGGGTTATTAGACTCTCCTAGAGAGGTCGGCCCTAGTAGGGTTTTAGTCATGTCAGGATTAGTATAAATAGAGAGCTAGCCTCTCTATTTAGAACACAACTCATACACACTCAAGTGTAGCACATAGTTGAGGAAGGAGAAGACACTGGGGCTAGATAGAAAGAAGGTTACTGCTGTCGGGAGATCATCTTACTGTTTTGGGGTTTTACTTTTGGTGCTGATTCTATCTTTGAGGAAGTTGTGGGGTTTTCTCCATTTATGGTTTCCCCGAGGAAAAACACTATGTTCATTGTCTCTTGTGTTTGATTGCTGTGCTTGTTGTTCTCTCAGTTAAAGATCCTAATGTTATTCTAGCTTAATGTTAAAAATATAACATGGTATCAGAGCTAACCTGAGAAGAAGACACTGTGCAGCTGCGGGAACTAGGGCTTCCTACTTTGTGGATCTCTCTCCATAGTTTTTCAGCAAAAGAAGGTTGGAATAACTCTCCTCCTTAGGGTGCATCTTTCTGTCGAAGTAGAATCCAATTTAGAGGTTTTTCAGTTTTGGACCCGACACTGCTGTCGGAAACTAGGGCTTTTCACAGAAGAGGAATTTTTCAGTGAGCCTAGGCCTGGATTGATCTCCTCCCTAAAATCGAAGTTAGGGATCAAATTTAAAGCATTTTGTTGGACAGAACTCTGAAAAAGCAAAACCCTAATTTGCTTCTGAACCAACACTGCAGAATTTCAGCTACAAATCCAGATCCGACATCTTGAACTGGTAAGATCTAAATCTTTTGTATTTCCATTTGAGGTTCTCAGTTAAGATGTCTCATCATACCAAGCTTGATGAGAAGCTTGAGGGAGTTGATAACTTCCGAGCCTGGAAGTATAGGATCTCCCTGGTCCTGGAAGAGAATGAGTTGGACTCCTACACCAATGAAGAGGTTCCAGTTCTAGAGGGAGATGAGGCTAAGGCCTTACACAAGAAGAAGATGGTTATGGAAAAGAGAATCATCGCTGATTCTAGTAAGGATCATCTCATACCATAGCTGTCCTCCCTAAAGACACCTAAATCTATGTTTGATGCCCTAGCCAAATTGTTTGAAGGGAAGAACATAAACCAGAAGATGACTTTGAGAAACCAACTGAAGAATGTGAAGATTCAGAATGCAGAAACTATCCAGTCTTACTTCACAAGAGTTTCTCAAATCAAGAACAATTGGAAGCAGTAGATGAAGAAGTGGAAAATGCTGATATTGTAATGACCACCTTGAATGGTCTCCCCAGATCACGGGACTCCTTTATTCAAGGGATATGTGCTAGAAAGAAGTTAGTCAAGTTCAACAGACTATGGGAAGAATGCTCTCAAGAAGAAGCTAGGATAGCAGCTAGAGAAGAGAAGATGGGAAGTGAAGATCAAGATCTCACAGTAATTCCAAGAAAACCAAAAGAAGTTCTCATCACTCCAGAGGTAAGCATTTTTCTAAAACTAACTCTAGAAAAGATTTCTCTAGAGGCAGATGTTATACTTGTGATGAAGTAGGACAGTTTGCAAAAGATTGTCCTAAAAGACACAATAAGAAAAAGGGCAACAA
This sequence comes from Pseudotsuga menziesii, assembly GCA_001517045.1. Taxonomy (NCBI): domain Eukaryota; kingdom Viridiplantae; phylum Streptophyta; class Pinopsida; order Pinales; family Pinaceae; genus Pseudotsuga; species Pseudotsuga menziesii. The sequence continues at coordinate 177,454 of LPNX010135633.1, read as the reverse complement.
GAAAAGACATCATGCTCATGCTACAGAGGATGATGAACTATCCAAGAAGAAAACCAGATATGAAAGTGAAGACTCTTCAAGTGATGAAGAATATGTCTTGATTTATGGTCTCACGGGCAATATCACACATGGAAGCAATGATTGGCTTATAGACAGTGGGGCTTCCAAGCATATGACAGGATTCAAAGAATCCTTTGTGAAACTTTCAGAACATGAATCACCTCACAAGGTGAAGATTGGAGATGACTACCAATATCCAGTAAAAGGTAGTGGGGAATCTTCTTATAAACTAGACTCTGGAAAGTCTATGAAGATGCAAGATGTATTGTTTGTACCAGTACTCAAGAAGAACCTTCTCTCCATATCTGCATTAGATGCAAAAGGCACGAGGGTTGCATTCATAGATGGCCAAGTCATCATGTGACAAAAGGGAAAGACTATTAATGATGCAGTAGTGATTGGTGAACAAGAAGGAGGTCTATACAAATTGAAGGGCCATCCAGAACAAGCCTTGGTCCATGACACAGTAGAGCTAAATGAACTTTGGCATAGAAGGATTGTACATGTGCATTACAGAGCACTACCAATTGCAAGCAAAGCTGTTGAAGGTCTTCCAGAAATTCAAGCAAAACATGATGGGGTATGCAAAGGATGTGCGAAAGGAAAGAATACAAAGAAGACATTTCCAAGTAGCAAAAGAAAAGCAAAATGAATCTTGGAAATCATCCACTCCGATGTATGCGGTCCTATGTCATCAAGCTCACTAAGTGGGTATGTATACTATGTTTCTTTTATTGATGATTTTTCTAGGAAGACATGGATTTACTTCATGAAGAACAAAGATGAAGTATTCAACAAGTTCAAGAAATTCAAAGCCTTGATCGAGAATCACATAGATAAGAAGATCAAGACCTTTCGATCAGATAATGGCAGAGATTTCACATCTAATGAATTCAAAGAGTTATACAAAGACTCAAGGATTAAGAGGGAGTTGTCCACTCCTTATAATCCACAACAGAATGGGATTGCAGATTGGAAGAACAAAACTATCATGGAAGCTGCAAGAGCTATGCTTCATGATCAAGATCTTCCTATGCATCTTTGGGTAGAAGCTTCCAGAACAACGGTGTATGTACAGAACCGTACTCCACGCAGAGTACTCGAGAACAAGACTCCTGAAGAAGTCTTCTCCAGCAAGAAACCATAAGTTAGCCATCTCAAAATATTCAACTGTCCTGTGTACGTACACATTCCAAAAGAAAAGAGAACAAAATTAGATCCATCAGGAAAGAAGGGTATATTTGTGGGATACTCTGAAAGCTTGAAGGCTTACAGAATATATTTTCCAGGATATAAGAAGATTGACATCAGCAGGGATGTGACATTTGATGAAGACACAACTTACAACAAATCGAGAAAGAAACATGCTGAAGAATCTGAAGAAGCAGAAGCACCCATAATTTATGATACAACCATGAATGAAGAAACTCAAGAAGAAGATCGAGAGTTTGAAGAACCACAAAGACCTGTAGATCCACCTCCAGAGAAGAATCCTCATAAGAGGAAACCTGCTTGGGTACGAGAACTTATCCAAGGTGTAGAAAGATATGGTGCTCTAGAAGAGAATCACATAGAAAGAAAAAGAATCAGATCCTGCTCCGGGTATGTAGCATTACTATGTGATTTCATTGATAAAGAACCTTCTAGTTATGAAGAAGCGGCAGAACAGAAAGAATGGAATGATTCTATGATCGAATAATATCAATCGATCATGAAGAATGATGTTTAGGATATTGTCCCAAGACCAGAAGGGAAGTCAGTTGTAACTTCCAAATGGATCTACAAGATCAAGCATGTTGCAGACGGTAGCATAGAGAAATATAAAGCAAGATTTGTTGCTCGAGTTTCTCACAGAAAGAAGGAATAGATTATGAAGAAACCTTTGCACCTGTAGCTAGATACACTTCCATCAGATCAATACTTGCCCTGACTTCAGTGATGAAATGGAAGATACACCAAATGGATGTCAAGACTTCTTTCTTGAATGGTGTAGTGGAAGAGGAAGTGTATGTAGAACAACCACTTGGTTTTGAAACACATGATAGGGAGTCTCATGTGTGCAGATTGAAGAAAGCCCTGTACGGTTTGAAACAGGCACCTAGGACATGGTATGGTAGAATTGATAGCTTTCTATCCAGTTTGGGCTTTACCAAGAGTAAAGCAGATTCCAACCTTTACTACAAGGTTGAATATGGCAACCCAGTGATGCTCCTACTATATGTAGATGATCTATTTGTAATAGGTATGGATGGGTTGATTGCTGATACGAAGAGAAACCTTGCTACCGAGTTCGAAATGAAGGACTTGGGTATGATGCATTGTTTTCTAGGTATGGAGGTGTGGCAGAATGCGGATGGAATCTTCCTTGGACAAGGGAAGTATACAGTAGAGATCCTGAAAAGGTTTGGGATGATGGACTGCAAGGCTATGGCCACACCTATGGCATTGAACCTGAAGCTATTGAGCGATGCTTCATCAGAGTCGGTTGATGCTACAATGTATCGTCAGATGATTGGGTCCTTGATGTACCCGACGAACACTAAACCAGCTATTTTCTTTGCTGTGAAAACCTTAAGCCAATTCTTGACAGATCCGAGACATGTTCACTTGATTGTTGCAAAGCATATTCTAAGATACCTGAGAGGTACGGTTGATTATGGGATCAAGTACGATGTAAATCAGAATATTAACTTGGAGAGTTATGTTGATTCAGATTGGGCAGGCAGTGCCATCGATAGGAAGAGCACTTCAGGATGTTGCTTCAGTATGGGATTAGGTGTGATCTCTTGGTTTAGCAGGAAGCAATCCTGTGTGGCACTGAGTACAGCTGAAGCAGAGTATGTCACAGCTTGTTCATATAGTTGTGAGGCAGTCTGGCTCAGGAAGCTACTGTCTAATTTATTTGATCTCTAGCTGGATGCTACTTGTATACACTGTGACAACTAGAGTTGTGTGAAGTTGTCAGAGAACCCAGTGTTCCATGACAAGTCAAAGCATATCGAGATCAAGTATCACTATATCAGGGATGTGGTGCATAGGGGAGTAGTCAAGCTCCAGTATATTGCGACGGACAATCAGATAGCTGATGTGTTGACGAAGCCATTGGCTAGAGTGAAGTTTGAGTACTTCAGGGAGAAGCTTGGTGTTCTCCAGATCGAGATCCCTTCCAAGGGGAAGTGACGAGTCCAGAAGCCATTCTGAAAAGCAGGTCAGATGTAAGGGCTGAGCCATTCTGTCATGGTGAGAGGATTGGTTCCTTCCATGTTAGATATGAGTGCTGAGCCATTCTGATATGACTATAGGATTGGTTCCTACATGATCAGATATAAGGGCTATTGCCATTCTTGGAATGAAGATGCCTGGTGAGTTACCAGGAATACTTTGTCTTGGACTGAGGGCCTTTCTGAGATGATTGTAAGATGTAGTCTTACATGATCAGATGTGAGCACATGGCCATTCTGCTGTGATTGAGGGATGTGTTCCCACTTGATCAGATATAAGGGCTGTTGCCTTTCTGACAAGTAGGTCAGATGTGAGTGCCGACCATTCTGATGTAGGATTAGTTCCTACACAGATGTAAGGGATGCCGCCTTTTTGACGAGGAGGTCAGATGTGAGTGCCGACCATTCTAATGTAGGATGCGATCCTACATAGATGTAAGGGCTACCTCCTTTATGATGTGACTGTAGGATGAGGTCCTACATGATCATTCTTATGTGACTGTAGGATGAGGTCCTACATGATCAGATGTAAGGGCTACTGCCTTTCTGACGAGGAGGTTAGATGTGAGTGCTGGCCATTCTGATGAGTAGGTCAGATGTAAGGGATACTGCCATTCTTTGAATGGAGGCACCTGGTCAGTTACCAGGAACCCTCAGTATGGGACTGAGCGCCTTTCTGATGAGTCAAGGTTAGATGTAAGTGTTGTGCCTTTCTGACGAGTCAAGGTCAGATGTGAGTGCTGCCCAATCTGATGAGTAGGTCCAATGTAAGGGCTACCAAAGACCTACGAGGAGGTAGGCCTACACCCAACATGAAAAAGGGCTGGCTCTATAGAAATTCCTGTGATGAGAAGAATCATGAGATAGCACATATGATGATGACCCAGTGATGATCCAGATCGAGCTATGATCCAGATCTAGTTATGATGTCTCCAAGATGATCTAGATCGAGTGATGATTCAGATCCAATAGTGATGATCCAGATTGAGCTATGATCCAGATCTAGTGATGATGACCCAGTGGTGATCCAAATCGAGTGACAATCTAGATCCAGTGATGGTGATCCAGATCAAGTGACGATCCAGATCCAGTGATGGTGATCCAGATCGAGTGATGATCCAGATCCAGTGATGATGATCCAGATCCAGTGATGATCCAGATCGAGTATGATCCAGTGATGATGATCCAAATCGAGCGATGATCCAGATCTAGATGAAGATGACTTGAATATGAAGATGACGAGAACTTGACGATGACCTAGATGATACAGAGAAGAAGACTTGTGCTGAAAATTGTGTCGAGAGAATACGTTCCTAGTTAAGAGGGAGTGTTGATGTATATGTAACTTCGGAATGTATTCACTTGTATTTCTTATGTATTGTAACCCGATGTTTATTCCGGGATGTATTTGTAATGTACTTGAGTCATGTCATGCCTTGATGTTCTGATTGGGAAGATCTATAATGTAAACAAGTCATGTCAAGTCATTGTGGGTAACCCTCCTATTGTCTAAGGGTTAAAGTCCCCGCAGTTCCGGGGCACTAGGGTTATTAGAATCTCCTAGAGAGGTCGGCCCTAGTAGGGTTTTAGTCATGTTGGGATTAGTATAAATAGAGAGCTAGCCTCTCTATTTAGAACACAACTCATACACACTCAAGTGTAGCGCATAGTTGAGGAAGGAGAAGACACTGGGGCTAGATAGAAAGAAGGTTACTGCTGTCGAGAGATCATCTTACTATTTTGGGGTTATACTTTTGGTGCTGATTCTATCTCTGAGGAAGTTGTGAGGTTTTCTCCATTTATGGTTTCCCCATGGAAAAACACTGTGTTCATTGTCTCTTGTGTTTGATTGCTGTGCTTGTTTTTCTCTCAGTTAAAGATCCTAATGTTATGCTAGCTTAATGTTAAAAATCTAACACTAAAAACAACCAATACTTTAGTACAAAACTCAACTAACCAACCCTTTACAAGTCGGGGCTTTTAGATTAGATAGACATGCCCATTTTTGGAAAATTGCATTCCAAATTTAGGAAAACCATTGGTCTAATGCCAATTCCTCATTTACGAACCAATCGATGTCTTGTTTGGTTCGACCAAGTGTCACTATTTTCTCTCCATTTGGCTCCCTGACCAACTATGATCTCGCTTATTTTTTTGGCTTCTATATTTGATTGTAACAAGATTCCTTTAGTCCTACCAAAGACCTTCAATCTAGTTAGCACAACGTTTACTTGCCTTCATGTTGCAACAATGGTTTCACCATGTCTTTCCTCTAAAATGGAGGGACTAACAATCAATGACCACCCTTTGGTAGCTCCCAATTATACATTGCAAATGCAATCAATAATTATCCTTATTTAAATGGTGGGGTTGGGGTGTAGGATTCAATAATATAATTCATGAAATTTAGGCACTAGTTAAGCCACTTACTCTCTACACAAGCCTTTGCGGATGACATAATGTCAAGGTCGCATTTTCCCTTCTTTTTTTCCCTCATGACATAAGATTCTTGTGGATATTGGAATGTCATTATTATTGTAACAAATACAACTTATTTTTGTTATTTTTCTTACTATTTTGTTTTGTTTTCTAGTTTGTTTGTGACTTATGGGACTAGCTTGTGGTCTAAGAAACCACAACCTAGGGGAATCTAAGCTATCAAAATCACCTAAGGATCACACTTGGACTAGGACAGACCAGCCCTTAACATGGTTGGATTTTAAGTGTTTCCTCCCAGCTACCTTGTGGGATTCGAACTCAAGTTTCCATGCAAAATGAGGCCCATCGAAACCAACCATGAACGGGTCACAAGATCATTTATACAATCTATTTGGGTGCAACCACATGTTCGACAACTACCTCAAGGCGACCCCATGGTTTCATGCTAGGCCATCATAGGAATTTAGCCTTGCTCACTGGTGAGAAAATATTCACTCTTCTCCAATGGATCCAACCTCTTTGTGATTAAATTTGAAGGACATGGTGGTAGGATTTGATCCACATATGTGTGCATGAGTCACAAGATAATTTAATACAGTATCTCTTAGGTGAAATCACATATTTGACCACTACCTCAAGATGACCCTACTGTTTTAGGTTATCCCCTCACGAGAGTTGAACCTTGCACACCAATGAAAAACTCCTCGCTCTTCACAAATGGATCCAACCCCCTTGGGCATTATTTTTGTTACTGTTAAAAGAATATTGTTTTATAATTACAAGCTTATATTGGTTTTTGTTGTTTATGTCAGATTTATTATTAATGTTAGTGATTCATATTTTATGTTGGTTTTTAAAATATATACTTAATTTTAATGATGGAATATTTCCACTTTTATTATTATTATTATTATTTTTAACAAGAACGATTATAAAAAGATTCGAACTAGCTGAAAGAAAGAAGAAAACAGAGAAGAGTAAATGATGAGTTCTAATAGTGCTATCCACTTCCTCTTGGTAGTCCCGAGACACACATTCCATTTGTTCCAAACACATTTTCTTTTGATAATCCAATTTTTTTTACACGTGTACATCCTCACAAATAGGGAGCACAACAAAATGCATAAACAACACATCAAATTTAACTTAGTTGAGATGCCAAAGCCCCTTAAATATGAGGTCCAATCGACTTTGATAGCCCAACATAATATTTTCTTTCACTTCCTTTTCTTGTCTTTGGTTGTTTGTCTTCCTTCCTCTTGTGAGAGGAGGAGAGGGATGGAGGGTTTCTGGACATTCTGGGGAGTAAATCCTTTTGAAGGGGAGGGGGGGATTCTTAGATTTCCTTATCTAATGAGACTATGAAACTGGAAACTATTTCATCCAACCCTTCAGGGCCTAGAGCATATTGCATAGGCCATGCTTCTTTCATGGACACATGCGTGATTAGATCAGAATCTCCCAATTCTATTTTTTTGGGTTTGAAGGTGGAGGGGGGGGGGGGGTTATTAGAGTCTTTTCCCTTGCTATTTATGAATATACATCTTCTATATCTTTAAGGATTTGATATTTATTATTTCCTATTAGGGGAGGGTTTTTTGTAGCAATTGAGTTTGCAAGGTTGGACATTCTATGTAGGGGATCTTTGTGCGGAGGATTTCAACATCAGTTAGAAACCATCTTGAACTCTGCCTCTTTGTGTTTTAAACCTTTTGTAGTTTGTTATTCTTCTTTTAGTTTTGGACAACTTTTGGCAAAGTGTCCTTATACATGACAAGCATTGTATTTAAATTGAATTTTGTCGTAGTCTAGTTCCTGTATGTGGCTCTAACCCTCAGCGTTAAGTTTTAGGTCCTCAGATATCCCTTTCTCTAGGTTAACCTTCACAAAAATTCGAGTGCAGGAGAATTGACCCCATTTTGGATATGCACTGTCCAAAAAATGAACCATCTTGTTGATGATGTCTATGAGTGATTCCCCCCCCCCCCCCCCCCCCCAAAAAAAAAAAAAAATATTAAGAGGGAGATGAGGTAACCTTACCCAGACTAGTGCAACTGTTACCTCTGCTCCCGAGTTAAAATCTAGAGACCAAGGTTAAGAAACATTCCTCTCAAACACATGAAACAAGGTCTAGATATAAACACCAAATCTCTATCATCTTTGTGCAGAGATAGAAAAAAAAAGTAACCCCTACTGGCAGTAAATAGAGTTACCTAAGCTTATTAAATAGGTTCCCAATGCTCTGCAAGCCAAAGCTCTAGTGTTTTTGGGCTAGGAAAGATCCTAGTGAACTTTCTGGAATGAGGACTTGTTCATAGAGGGTGAGTGGTATCTTACATGGATATGTTGGAGACATATCCACTGTAAGAATTCTGTCCAATTTTTTGATGATTTTTTTGGGACTGGTTTTTTGGCAAAGCCTTAGAGCACTAGAAAAATGTTTTGAAATCACGAATCTCATCCAATTTTCACGTCTTTGCACAACCCAAACTTTTTTCTACCACAATGAACTGTATCAAAGATAGCTATACCCACGATCATCAACAACTTCCTTCTCTGGACTCTTCACAATAGCTACACAACTCCACATCTACGTCAGTTGCAAAACATCCTTATAAATTTTATTATTATTATTAACTAATAATCATTCTGATATATTTTATTATCATTTTCATTATGGTAATATTAATTTATAGTTAATATTTAGATAAAAATAAAAATAAATTATATATATATATATATATATATATAATGAGAAACCCTCACGTACTTGCAGTATATGGAGACATCAAGTGAGGCTTTACTTTCTATTTTTTATTTGCAACACTCATTCATTTGAACTAATCCACAAGCTAAAATGATGTTATATTAAATATAATCTTCAAAAATGTAATACCCCTCGTAACATTGAAAGTAATTTTGTTTAAGTTTTTCTTTGTGATAATTGATACATGTTGTAAATGCATTATTTATTAAGTAAATCATGAATGTTTGGAAACAGAAGTTGGGAAACCATGCAATTAACTGACATAACCTAAGTTTGTGTTAGTAACTGAATACTCAGTTATCTTTAAGAAGACAAGTGGCCAATCTTAGGAGGAGGAAGTTACTAGCTATTAAGCCCTAGGAAAAAGAGGAAATGCATGTAGAACAACAAATGAATGAGAATAGATCTACCAGAGAGCACTAAAAAGGTGCAAGCTTTAAATTAGGTTATTTAAAATAGCGCAGAGCTGCAAGAGAACACTTGTAAAGTGTTAGGATCTGAAATAAGAACAACCAGTGAGTAACTAGAAGTGTGGCAGGTTCTGTAAGTAATTGGGTTTGACTAATGACTGGTGCTAATTTTATAATCCGAGGAAGTGGAAAACACGAACTATGCTTCTGGGAAAGGGGGTGGAAAATTTGTAGATTGAAACAAACTTTTGAAGTTTCGTAGGCTGGGAGGAGCATGGTTGCTCAAATTCTAGTTTCACTCTCAAAACATTTAGATATGCCCAATTTAAACCTAATATTTGTATATTTATTATAGTAACCTTATTAATTTTTAATGAGTAAGCATGGAAAATGTTTGATTATGCAATCCATAATGGTTGTACAATATTAATTTATGGACATAAAGTAGGCAAGTATTTATGCTCATGATTTCTTACCAATGATTTTAAGTAGTGATTTTTATTTTTTTTACTTGCGTAAATTTCTTTCTCTCTAGTAAAAAACCTAACATGTATTGATTACAATCATTTCTTTATTGTCATGAAATACACTCAGTTAAGGATAAAAAAAAATGTACACGAAATAGGTATATATGTTCCAGGTAACGGTATCCGTAGATTCTTGAAATAAAGTCAATTAAAAACCCTACTTATGTCATTAAACCAAATGGTTCAAAGAAAACTAAAACAACAATGAAACCAAAAATAGATTTCAGAATACAAACCCTAGAGTAATTACTTTAAGATATAATTATATTATTCATGGAAATATCATAAAATACCCAACAAGAATTGCTAAATCTTTCTTACCACGTTCGGTACTATCTAGTAAAAACTCTGTTCAATAAGTTACAACTCTTTACATGTATTTAGAAAAAAGCATATAATCGAGTAAATAATGATGGAACCCATTAATAACCAACAAAATTTATATTATAACCAGATACAGAGTTTAATGACAGTCCCAAACAACTCTACTAACATTTAAAAACTGGATTATGGATATTCAGCCGAATTGACAGTCGTAGGATACTATTTTAAAGATAAATGAGAATCTCATGTAACCCAACAAGTTACGAACTTGCGCACACAAGGAAGAGAAGGAAAAATAACCCTAGAGATATATGCGAAGAGGAACTAACATTCCTTTTACCTTATCCTTTCCAAAACAACTGCGAAAGAATCCGAGTACACGGGATTACTGAGACAGAGTTGAGATTTGGAATTCTTGTAAATCTCCATCCATTACAAGCCATATCTGTAGATGAAAAATTTAGTGAATATATATATTGCATTCGAATAAAAGAATTTAAGGAAATTTTACTATAGAATTTGTTACCTTCCAGACTAGTATGATATTACTCGTCATATGTATAAACACAACTAAACTAAGCATATGAAAGAGTGAATAACCTCCAAAAATCCCCGATGAATGCACAATCATAAAATACAAGGAGGAAGCCTTAATTCATGAAAATGACCGCACCTTTGTTTGAATCTCATTCCTTATCAAATGGTTAAATAGCTGTATCGTGATTGAGACATGAAAGCATCACCTATTAAACCCTTCCTGCAATTTAGCCACACCGAGAACTTTAACCGTAAAAGGATTTGAAACCAAAATCCATAGCTGTATCATGGATATTCTATGAAAGTATTGCAGTCTAAACCTCACAAGCATAAGGGAAAAATGAGAACCCATGTCACATGCCCCAATTTGCAAAACAATTTAATGTCATTGAAAAACATTATGTTATATTTTATGACAAAGTTTGTAATTGATGACCACGTGGGGTCAAGGATAATTAATGTATTGTAGAATATTTTATTAATAAATAAATAAATGATGAGACAATAGCTTAGGGAAGCTGTTAAATGAGTGTTAACTGGTCACTTGGTGGAGGAGACTGGGTGGAGAGTATACTGACAAGTGGCAGCATCCTCAAACTACTTCTAACTGTTGCAAGTGGCAACTTCCCTAAAATTGTGGTCATGATTCCCTAAGAAAGTGGGATAGGAGTAGGTGGGTCATTAAGTAAAAACTGACCCATAAGACCTAGGCATGGATATAAAAATTCCCATTGAAGACAACTGAGGTTGCTCATTCTGGAATTGTGATCATTCTGAGTGAATGAAGTGCACATGAAAAATTCAATGGAGGGGACTTGTTGAAGTGAGTTTGAGGGGTTAAATGCTGAAGATTGAACTTGTGCAGCTACTCTAGGCTGAAGTTCTTACTGCTGTGAATAGGGCTGAATTACTGCTGTATATCTAGTAAAGCGACAAAGGATCTCAAGGTTACATCTCTCACCCAGTACTCTACCGGGAGGACCATGAGACACGCTCAGGGGTCCTGAGAAAGTGCAGACTAAGCTTTCTCCAGGAGTTGGTTGGGAGGAACAACCTCCTTAAGCTGTTGTCACCTCATCCATTTGACAGGTTTTTATTTGTTCAAGTTTATTTATAGTTTATCTACTATTTTCAGAAAAAGATTATTGGTTTTCAAGATATGCATATTATTATTTTATTAGGGTTTATGAAGAAGAAAGAGCATTGTTTATTGATAAATCTAGTGATTAGCAGATTATATTTAAAACAATAGAGATTTTGCTATGTTAAAGGTGAATAGAAAATAAATTACCAAACTGTATTTTTCCACGCCTTTTACAAGGCAGTACTCTAGTATAGCTGGTTGGTTAAGTTAGATCAATAGATTTGTTTATTAACTCTAAATGTAAAATGCAAATGATTACTTCTATAGTTTTATGTGATTCATTTACAGAAGTCTAGCTGTACTTGCTCTGTCTACTAAAGGTAACTGCATTATCTAATTATAAGATTCAAAGAATTATTACTATTTTTAATACTTAATATAAATACAATGAATATAGTTTAATAAACAAATATAGGAATAGTAAAAGTAGTATTTAGGGTTTAACCTAGCTAGTAATTCTTAGGTCATTATAATTATTTACTCAAGCTTACAACTACACTCTAATGTTGTAAGCATAGGTGTTTTATTGCAACCCTCAAAAACCTTCTAGGGTTTATAAGAGATAGGATTTATCTCTGAAACAGATTTTACATTTCTATTCTTAACACAAAAACCTAACATCTGTAAATAATTATTATTAAAAATAAAATAGATACAGAACTAAAAATTATTTCGGTAAATTCCATCTCATTGCAAAACTGAAGATTATCCATTAATAATAACCCTTTTAGAGAAACAAAACTTTTTATTCACACAATAACACTACAAATTAAATAATAAAAACTTACTATCAACCTTTGATATTAAATGAAATTTTAAATAAAATAATACTGTAAACTAATTAAACAGAGATGAAATAGACTAAGAAATAATGGCCTATGGCCTTTTATAACAACTGTCGAGGCTTAAGCTTGATCAAACATTTTATACAAGTTTACATAGAAATAATAAACCAAAATTTTAACCTAATAAGTAAAAACGCTTCATCTGTTTACAAGTCTAGCTGAATAAACAAGTCTTTTCATTTCCTGCGAAAGCCACTTAAAAATTTCAAACAACCACTCAGTGGTCGAAATAGTAATGTCACGGCTTAATCCAAGTATGTAAACCAAAAGCCTTTACATCTTCCCAGGCCGTAAAGGCTCTTTCATAATAACCCTAAGTCATGGCTGCAACAGCCTTTAACCTTTTTTCTTTCACATAACAACCTCTAGGGTTTAAAATAGTGTAAAAACAAAATAAAAACAAGAAGCAATAAACAAACAAGTAAACCAAGGCCAAGCCACAACCAGCACAACGAAGCTTCTTATCTTTCCGATCACCACAACATAAATGCAGGAGAAACCCTTAGTATAATCGGGGCTTACCAGGGTTTATGCGGCCATAGTTTGAAGAGATGTGCAGCATCCAATACCCCAATGCTAGGAGAGAAACATGCAGAGAGTGAGGTAATATTATCATTTTAAAAGCTTAATTAAAAAAAATATCGAAACTTCCTAAGATGCAAACAGAGTCGGGCCATTACCTGGTAAAGAAGTTCTTTGGGGAAAGACGTGGAAACAAGCTACGAGAGATAGCTCAATGGCACCTCATAGGTTAATGCCGAAAGATAAGAATACATCTAGTGCAATTGTAGACCTTGAGCCACGTATTAGAGGAAATGAATACCATGATAGGAGTACTCCAACAAGAACAAGAACAAGAACAAGGAACACTTGTGTCTTAAAACTCGGTCCACTGTCTCTTTAGAATGAAAATCACAGTCCTCAATTTGGTGATGAAAACATTTCCCACACACAATTACCCACAACAGTCTATAAGCTATAAAAACCAACGTGTGTTTCTCACCAAATCGAGCTTGCAATGAAATTGGGAACCTGGAGGTCAACAAAGACCCATGGCAGCCACGAGCTCCCAGCTCGGTCGCACCAGTCGAAGAAACTCTTGTAATGTGAAATGAAGGGTTAGGGATTTCGTTATAAGTCAACTTAACCCGTGGACAAAACATCTCCACATGTCCTCAAAAATATTTCATCATCGTGGGTGCAAGTCAATAGTTGAGTATGCAGTTCCAATCTGCATAAAAATCATTACAAATCAAAACCAATAATCATTTAAACAATGTAATTTATTTGATTGCTAATAATGTATTATACCTATGGTTATTTCGATGCTTAGTTTATCAACCATAGAATAAGAAATGAAATTTCTTTTAGGGTTTTGTTATAGGTCCAGATAGGGTAGTTTCTTTTGCTAATTATGTTTTATAAAACATAAGTAAAGGATATACCTTTAATCATAAAATATATTAAGAAGGAAATCTAATGATTCCTTGAAGTAGCCTTTTGAATTGTTAGAGTTGGAGAGTAAAATGTTAACTAGGGCCAATGTAATTATAAGATCTCCTATATTATATAAACCAACAACCTATCTTAAGAAATTTACAAACAACCTTGTGATAAAGTATAGTTTATAGCTAAAAGGTACACCAGGAAATGAGGTGTAAGATACAAATAAAAAGAATTCAAAGTAAAAAAAAAAACTGTAACAATTTGAAGAAGAATTCTTTCGACTAGGAAGAGCATTTTAGACCAATTCTCTTAATGCATTGTGTAATTGGGAATACAAGTAAGTGTAGTGCTTATAATTTATATAAGAGTCTCACTTGTAATTCAAACATCCAACTAATGAGTAAACAGTTAAGAGTCAAAATAGTTTTGTTTATATATTGAGAAAAGATTTAATTATAAAACCCTAGGATAAGGGTAAATTTGATAATACATCTAATGAGTATGATGACTTAAGAATCCTTAGAAAACAAAACTCTTGGATAAGATAGACTAAATTATAGTTCAACAACATAGAGTATTTCCTTCATGTTACCAAAGGATGCAAATATTTATAATCAAAACCAAACTCCAAATGTTGTTGACTGCTCTAAGCATAAATCTGTGAACCTTGTTTCTTCCTATTTAAACTTTAGATCACAATTACTATAAGAAAAAGTATGAGTATTCTTTAGAATTAATCTTAATCATCCATTTGATTTGATTTCATTTTGATAGTAATTGGTCATGCATTTTAACCCATGCACATGCAGTTTTGTTTTAACATCTTTATGGAGTTTGACGACTTTAATAAGATCAACGTTACCTCTTATGGAGACAAGCTGCATTTAAACATTCTAATTCTAGCATCATATTCATGCTAGTGAAGTATCTTTCTTGACCTTGATATATATATATATTTTTTACTGGAACAAACGCTTACCTGTTAAAACCTGTAAAGAACCATCAGTCCCACATTGTTAGCTTTAAGCTAAGTAAGCCTTGATCACACTTAAGAAACTTTCCCTACTTAACAAAAGAAAAACAATAACATACTTAGCATTAGTAAAAGACATATTTCTCTTCTACTTTCTGGAAAATGCAACTGCTAGGTCAAAACAGTACTAACATAGTATTTAAAGATAAGCCTTTAAGTCATACAGAACCTTATAAATAAGTAATCTTTATTTCTCTTGCAAACTGTTGATTTATTCGCTAACAGTTAGTGGATAATTAGCATTAACAATTGACATTTTATGTCATATGAAAATTTTTAAATTTTTACGATTTTTTGAGTTATTACATGTGGTATCAGAGCACCAGGTTCAAACACTAGGCCTGAATGTGGCTCAACTTTTATATGTGAAACAATAAATTTACATAAGTATACTGATTTTATTTTATTTTGAATGATATTTCCAGATAATTTTGTTTTTTAAGTTAACCACAGGTATGGATAGATTGGAGAATATGCAGATGAGGAGTCTCCTTACACTGAATGAAATAATTTTCAAAAGGAACCTATACAAGAAGAGATAACTAATAATTCTTGCGAACTACTACAAACAGTTAAGGAACTAAAAACAGAGATGGAATCGGTCAAAAAAGAAAATGAGAGACTTCTGAGAGCTCAGGAGGAGCTAAATTAGATTTTGATGGAAAGATTTCATACTGAGGAAAAAGATAAAAGAACTGAGTCTAAAGATATGGGTTTTCAACATAAAGATAAAAAGACTAAACAAATTAAAATCGAAAGTAGCTCATCTTCTAAAGTGTATGGTGATTCACATAAACAAAATTTCCAATATACTATTGACAGTAGTGAAGATAATCACCATGCTAGGAAGAGAAAGTTTAAACCTTACGAAGAAATTTTTGGGGAATTCAAGAATCAAGCCACCAACATTTAATGGTGAAACTGAGAAGGGGAAGAGGCAGAATCCTTGCTGTCCAGGATGAAGAAATACTTTCAAATCTATAACTACTCTAATCAACTGAAGGCTAGGATGTCTATTTATAATCTTACAAGGAAAGCAGATATTTGGTGGTAGGACATAAAAAGAGTAAAAGGTATAAGGGATAAAAATATTAATTGGAGTACATTTAAGAAATATTTCAAGAGGAAATTTTTATCTGAACAGTATTATGAGGAGAGGGCTAAGGAATTTTACGAGCTAAAACTGGAAACAATGAATATGAAAGAACTAAATAGTAAATTTCTAAGTCTGTTGAGGTATGTGCCGTATATTGTGGACGAGAAACCTAAGGTACAACGGTTTCTCAGCTATTTACTTTATCATATAAAAGACAGGATTGAGTATGACAATCTGAAAACTTTAGAAGAAGCAATGAGAAAAATGAATTTATGTTATGAACAGAATCATAAAAAGGAAAGTATGACCAATTGGAAGGCCAAAAGAAATAATAACTTTGAACAGAAAAAGAAAGGTTATGTACCTAACTGAAATTTTAAGAATAGTAACACCATAAATTTTCCTAGTAAACATTTCCAAGGGAACAAAAGTAATTCACAGACCAATCCAAATAATCAAAGGAATAAAGAATCTGCTAACAATCACAGTAACTATACCAAGAATTTTGAACAAAAGGAACCAATAAAGTGTTGGGAATGTAATGGTCCACATTATGCATCATTTTGCCCCAATCGAAAGAAGACTATTAGCAACATACACACAATATAGGAGGAGATGACTGTTGGTGATCTAGAGAGGACAATGCCTAGGATCAACACAACATTGGAGAATAGGCAAACAAATTATCAAACTTCCATGGTGGAAGTGGAGGGTAAGCTAAATCAAATACCTATATCTATTTTAATCGAACCAGGAGCTAGTTTAAGTTATATTTCTCCTAATTTAGTAGAAAAGTGAAAGCTCTCAGTTGAAAGGTTTGAAAGATCTTGGTTAGTTCAGTTAGCTACTGGTGCAAAGAGAAAAGTAATTAGCTTTGTTAAGAATTGTGTAGTAACTATGGATCGGTTTGAAACCTCTGTTAAGCTTAATGTGTTACCTTTAGGTTCATATGACTTGTTGATTGGTATGGATTGGTCAGAACAGCATAGGGTAGTCCTGAATTGCTTTAATAAAACCTTTACTTGCATAAATAATGATGGAGAGTTAATAAATGTTAAAGGAATCCCTAGGAAAACAACCATAAGGCAAATTTCTGCTTTGCAACTTAAGCGAGCTATTCAGAAGGGCTATAAAGCTTTTGTTGTAACAGTAATTAATGAAGAAAATACTAATAACAGAGATAAATTAAAACTGGAAGATATTTCGATCCTAAGGGAATATTTAGATGTATTTCTGAAAGAAATTTCGGGACTGCCTCCAAAACGGGAATTAGATTTTACTATCGAGCTGGTACTTGGTGTAGTGCCCAGCTCAAAAGCCTCTTGTCGGATGAATATACTAGAATTAAATGAACTTAAGTCGTAGTTAAAAGAGCTCATTGTTAAGAATTACATTAGACCTAGTGTGTCTCCCTAGGGGGCACCTGTCATTTTTGTTAAGAAGAAGGATGTAACTCTACGACTATGTATAGATTATCGTCAACTAAATAAAATGACTATTAAGAACAGACACCCGTTACCCCACATAGATGATCTGTTTGATCAGCTAAGTGTAGCAACGATGTTCTTAAAGATTGATTTACAATTTGGTTACTACTAGGTCCAAATCAAGTATGAACACATCTTTAAAACAACTTTTAGGACCCGATATGGTCATTATGAGTTTGTCGTTATGCCATTTGGGCTTACTAATGCCCTAGCTGTTTTTATGTGTTTGATGAATAATATAATGCATAAGTATCTGGATAAATTTGTGGTCGTATTTATTGACGACATCTTAATTTACTCAAATTCTGAAGAGGAACATAAAGAACACTTAAAATTGTCCTACAAGAGTTACGAGAACATCAACTATATGCAAAATTTAGTAAATGTGACTTCTTTAAGGATAAAATTCAGTATCTGGGTCATGTGGTGACTAAAGAAGGAATTTCTGTCGACCCCGAAAAGATAAAGGCAATTGAGGAATGGCCAGTCCCAAAAGACGTAACTGACATCCAATCATTCATGGGGACTACTGGTTATTATCGAATATTCATTAAAGGGTTTTCAAGAATTGCAAATCCTATAACCTCCTTGCAGAAAAAAGGGAAGAAATTCGATTGGAATCAGAAGTGTGAAGACAATTTTAAAAAGTTAAAAACGTTATTAACCACCGCACCAATTCTAAGAATTGCCGACCCTAATAAATATTTTATAGTATGTACTGACGCATGCAATGATGGTTTAGGTGGAGTTTTAACTCAAGAAGGACACATCATTGCTTATGAGTCTAGGAAGCTGAAGGTTCATGAGAAAAATTATGCGACCTATGACTTAGAGTTAGCTGCTGTCAGACATGCCTTAAAAATGTGGCCTCATCAGTTAATTGGAAGGAAGTTTATATTAATGACCAATAATAAAGGATTGAAATATCAGTTGGATCAACCCAACTTGAATGCTAGGCAAGCTAGGTGGCTAGATTTTCTTAGTGAATACGATTTTGAAATTCAACATATTAAAGGAAAGGAGAATAAGGTTGCTGATGCATTAAGTAGAAATGCAAATCTGAATTTTACAACAGCCATCAGCACTTATAAGACAGACTTGGAAGAACAATTAGAAGATGGAATAGAACAAGATGAAAATTATCGGAAATTACAAGCAAAGGTAAGAGAAAATTTAATAGAAAGTCTAAGTACAGGATACAAGTTGAATGAAAAAGAATTATTATTGTATAAAGATAGATTATACATCCCTAATGTACCTAAGATTAAGTTGTTAATTTTAAACTAAGTTCATAAAACTCCTTATTCAGGGCATCCAGGTTATCAAAAAACCATAACCATGCTAGGAAAGGATTATTTCTGGCCAAACATGGAAAATGAATTGGCAGAATACATTGCTAAGTGCTTTGAATGTTAGCAAGTAAATACTGAACATCAACATCCAACTGGGCTACTTCAGCCATTGCTTATTCCTAGCTAGAAATGGGAGATAATTAGCCTTGATTTTACTACGGGATAGCCTAGAAATCAGAACTTAAATGACTCAATAATGGTAGTTGTTGATAAATTGAATAAATCAGCCCACTTTATAACTGTAAAAACTACTTACAAAGCTGCTAATATTGCTGATATTTTCTTAAAACAAAATTTTCGGTTGCATGGAATACTGAAGGTGATAATTTCAGACCGAGACCCTAAGTTTACAGTCAACTTTTGGAAATATTTGTTTAAAGGGTTAAATACTACGTTAAAATTTAGTACCTCTTTCCATCCTCAAACCGATGGACAGACTAAAAGACTAAATCAGGTATTGGAGGATTTGCTCAGAATGTATGTAAAGGAGCAGCCAGGTAAATGGGAAGATTACTTACATCTGGTAGAATTTGCTTACAATAATCATTATCAAGCTTCATCTAGATATAGTCCTTTTGAAATTTTGTATGGAAGGAAATGCAATACCCCCATCTCTTGGATTAATCCAGTTGACAGGCTAGTATTAGGACCTGAATTATTAAAGGAGATGGAGTTAATTTCAAAACAGGTACAAGGTAACTTGAAAGTTGTGCAAAATCGACATAAAATCCAAGCAGATCTTAAATAAACTCCAAAAGAGTTCCAGGTAGGTGAACATGTTTTTTTCAAGGTGAGACCTAAAAAGAGTTCTTTGAGGTTAGGTAGTTGTGCTAAGTTAGCACCCCGATAATGTGGTCCTTTTGAAATACTGTCCAGAATAGGACAGGTAGCATATCAGTTAGCTCTACCACCAAATTTAAGAGTTCACAATGTTTTTCATATTTTTGTATTAAAAAAATATGTACACGATGATACTCATGTTATTAATTGGAATGATGTGCAGGTGTAACCTGAAGGAGATTTTCTAATGGAACTGGATTGTATCCTCGAAAGGAGTAAGATCTCGCTTCAAAATCGCACCATTGGTCAGGTGAAGGTGCAATGGAAGAACCTTATTCTAGAAGAAGAAACATGGGAATTGGAAATTCATATGCAGGATGGATATCCAATTCTATTTCAGGGAAACTCTGAGGACGATGAATAAATAACATCGAGGACGATGTTATAAATTAAGGGGGTGTGTATGTCACATGCCCCAATTTGCAAAAAAATTTAATGTCATTGAAGAACATTGTGTTATATTTTATGATAGAGTTTGTAATTGATGACCAAGTGGGGTCAAGGATAATTAATGTATTGCAGAATGTTTTATTAATAAATAAATAAATGATGAGACAACAGCTTAGGGAAGCTGTTAAATGAGTGTTAACTAGTCACTTGGTGGAGGAGACTGGTTGGAGAGGATACTAACAAGTGGAAGCATCCTCAAACTACTTCTAACTATTGCAGGTGGCAACTTCCCGAAAATTGTGGTCATGATTCCCCAAGAGAGTGGAATAGGAGAAGGTGGCTCATTAAGTAAAAACTGAACCAGAAGACCTAGGCATGGATATAAAACTTCCCATTGAATACAGCTGACGCTGCTCATTCTGGAATTGTGATCATTTTGAGTGAATGAAGTGCACATGAAAAATTCAATGGAGGGGACTTGTTGAAGTGAGTTTGAGGGGTTAAATGCTAAAGATTGAACTTGTGCAGCTACGCTAGGTTGAAGTTCTTACTGCTGTGAGCAGGGCTGAATTACTGTTGTATATCCAGTAAAGTGACGGAGGATCTCAAGGTTACATCTCTCACCCAGTACTCTACCGGGAGGACCTCTCACCCAGTACTCTACCGGGAGGACCAGGAGACAGGTTCGAGGGTCCTGAGAAAGTGCAGACTAAGCTTTCTCCAGGATTTGGTTGGAAGGAACAACCTCCTTAAGCTATTGTCACCTCATCCATTTGACAGGTTTTTATTTGTTCAGGTTTATTTATAGTTTATCTACTGTTTTCAGAAAAAGATTACTGGTTTTCAAGATATGCATATTATTATTTTATTAGGGCTTATGAAGAAGAAAGAGCATTGTTTAATGATAAAACTAGTGATTAGCATATTATATTTAAAACAATACAGATTTTGCTAAGTGAAAGGTGAATAGAATAGAAATTACCAAACTGTATTTTTCCACACCTTTTACAAGGAAGTACTCTAGTACAACTGGTTTCTTAAGTTAGATCAGTAGATTTGTTTATTGACTCTGAATGTAAAATGCAAATGATTACTTCTATAGTTTTATGTGATTCATTTACAGAAGTCTAGCTGTACTTGCTATGTCTACCAAAAGTAATTGCATTATCTAATTATAGGCAAAGAGTAATTATAATATTCAAAGAATTATTACTAGTTTTAATACTTAATATAAATACAATGAATATAGTTTAATAAACAAATATAGGAACAATAAAAGTAGTATTTAGGGTTTCACCTAGCTAGTAATTCTTAGGTCATTATAATTATTTACTCAATTTTACAACTACACTCTGACGCTGTAAGCAAAAGTGTTTTATTGCAACCCTCAAGAACCATCTAGGATTTATAAGAGATAGGATTTATCTCTGAAACATATTTTACATTTTTATTCTTAACACAAAAACCTAACAACTCTAAATAATTATTATTAAAAATAAAATAGATACATAACTAAAAATTATTTTGGTAAATTCCATCTCATTGTAGAACTAAAGATTATCCATTAATAGTAACCCTTTTAGAGAAACAAAACTTTTTATTCACACAATAACACTGCAAATTAAATAATAAAAACTTACTATCAACCTTTGATATTAAATGAAATTTTAAATAAAATAATACTGTAAACTAATTAAACAGAGACGAAATAGAGTAATCAATAATGGCCTATGGCCTTTTATAACAGCTGTCGAGGCTTAAGCCTGATCAAACATCTTATACAAGTTTACACAGAAATAATAAACCAAAATTTTAACCATACATTTCATAATAAGTAAAAACCCTTCATATGTTTACAAGTCTTGCTGAATGAACAAGTATTTTCATTTCCTGTGAAACCCACTTAAAAATTTCAATTAAACACTCAGTGGTCAAAACAATAATGTCATGGATTAAGCTGAGTATGTAAACCAAAAGCCTTTACATCTTCCCAAGCCGTAAAGGCTCTTTCACAATAATCCTAAGTCGCGGCTGCAACAGCCTTTAACCTTTTTTCTTTCACATAACAACCTCTAGGGTTTAAAATAGTGTAAAACCAAAATAAAAACAAGAAGCAATAAACGGACAAGTAAACCAAGGCCGAGCCACAACCGGCACAACAAAGCTTCTTATATTTTCGACCACCACAACACAAATGCAAGAGAAACCATCAGTATAACTGGGGCTTACCAGGGTTTATGCGGCCATAGTTTGAAGAGATGTGCAGCATCCAATACCAAAATGCCGAGAGAGAAACCTGCACAGAGTGAGGTAATATTATCATTTTAAAAACTTAATTTAAAAAAAATCAAAACTTCCTAAGATGCAAACAGAATCGGGTCGTTACCTGGTAAAGAAGTTGTTTGGGGAAAGACATGGAAACAAGCTACTAGAGACAACTCAATGGCACCTCAGAGCTTAATTCCTAAAGCTAAGAAGACACCGAGTGCAATTGTAGACCTTGAGCCACATATTGGAGGAAATGAATACCACGATAGGAGTACTCCAACAAGAACAAGAACAAGGAACACTCGTGTCTTAAAACTTGGTCCAATGTCTCTTTAGATCGAAACTCACAGTCCTTAATCTAGTGATGAAAAAATTTCCCACACACAATTACCCACAACAGTCTATCAGCTATAAAAACCAACGTATGTTTCTCACCAAATCGAGCTCATAGCGAAATTGGGAACCTAGAGGTCAACAAAGAGCCATCGCAGCCACGAGCTCGCAGCTCGGCCGCACCAGTCGAGGAAACTCTTGCAATGTGAAATGAAGGGTTAGGGATTTCGTTATAAGTCAAATTAACCCATGGACAAAACATCTCCCCGTGTCCTCAAAAATATTTCATCATCGTGGGTGCAAGTCAATTGTTGAGTATGCAGTTCCAATCTACATTAAAATAATTACAAATCAAAACCAATAATCATTTAAACAATGTAATTTCTTTGATTGCTAATAATGTATTATACCTTTGATCATTTTGATGCTTAGTTTATCAACCATAGAATAAGAAATGAAATTTCTTTTAGGGTTTTGTTATAGGTTCAGATAGGGTAGTTTCTTTTTCTAATTATGTTTTATAAAACATAAGTAAAGGATATACCTTTAATCATAAACTATATTAAGAAGGAAATATAATGATTCCTTGAAGTAGCCTTTTGAATTGTTAGAGTTGGAGAGTAAAATGTTAACTAGGGCCAATGTAATTATAAGATCTCCTATATTATAAAAACCAACAACCTATCTCAAGAGATTTACAAACAACCTTGTGATAAAGTATAGTTTATAGATAGAAGGTACACCAGGAAATGAGGTGTAAGATACAAATAAAAATAATTGAAAGTAAAAAAAAAAACTGTAACAATTTGAAGAAGAATTCTTTCGACTAGGAAGAGCATTTTAGACCAATTCTCTTAATGCATTGTATAATTGGGAATACAAGTAAGTGCAGTCCTTATACTTTATATAAGAGTCTCAATTGTAATTCAAACATCCAACTAATGAGTAAACAATTAAGAGTCAAAATAGTTTTGGTTATATATTGAGAAAACATTTAATTATAAAACCCTAGGATAAGGGTAAATTTGATAATACATCTAATGAGTATGATGACTTAAGAATCCTTAGAAAACAAAACTCTTGGATAAGATAGGCTAAAATTATAGTTCAACAACATAGAGTATTTCCTTCATGTTATCAAAGGATGCAAATATTTATGATAAAAAACAAACTCCAAATGGTGTTGACTGATCTAAGCATAAATCTGCGAACCTTGTTTCTTCCTATTTAAGCTTTAGATCACAATTACTATAAGAAAAAGTACGAGTATTCTTTAGAATTAATCTTAATCATCCAGTTGATTTGATTTCATTTTGATAGTAATTTGTCATGCATTTTAACCCATGCATATGCAGTTTTGTTTTAACATCTTTATTGAGTTTTGACGATATTTAATAAGAT
>LPNX010135633.1:73854-153168 GCA_001517045.1 Pseudotsuga menziesii | reverse complement strand
ACTTAACAAAAGAAAAACAATAACATACTTAGCATTAGTAAAAGACAGATTTCTCTTCTACTTTCTGGAAAATGCAACTGCTAGGTCGAAACAGTACTAACACAATATTTAAAGATAAGCCTTTAAGCCATACATAACCTTATAAAGAAGTAATCTTTATTTCTCTTGAAAACTGTTGATTTATCCGCTAACAGTTAGTGGATAATTAGCATTAACAATTGACATTTTATGTCACCTGAAAATTTTTAAATTTTTAGGAATTTTTGAGTTATTACAACCCGAGGTGGTGAAAAGACTCAATAAACACTCCTTCCAAGGTAAGTACAATAGAGCAGTGGAATATAATTGTAAAGCACTGTGAAGGTGGGGAAAATGCTGCCATGTTTTTTAGTTATTAAATGTCAACGAAGGGACAAGAGGCAACATTCCAAACAATGACACATATTGCAACCCTTGACCCAAGTTTCCATCGAGAGTGAAAGTAAACCCATAGACATCAACATCTGGTGTTACCTCAATAAGCCTTATGACTAGTGATCCACAATTATAAAGGTTAGGATTTTAATAAAGGTATTTTTATTAAGCTAGGTATCTTATAACCATATTCTATACCTTGGAAATATATATGTATATATATATATATATATAAAATAGTTTTTACTTTTATAAAGAAAAAATTTGTAAATTTTTCTAGGTACATTACAAATGGTATCAGAGCAATGTTAAAATGCTTGGACCAAATGGGTCATCACACATTTAGTTAAGTATATATGTAAATATAATATTTCATAGATAACTAAAAAATAATTTTTGAAATAACATATTCAATACTTGTTACACATAGACTTATTGATGGATGAACCAGGACAAATCATGGAAGAAGAACCTATACCTGAAGGAATGGTAGTATTGGAAAATGCAAGCCTCTACATAGAACTTGAGGGAAAATTTAATGCTAAGATACAATCAGAAATGTTAGAAACAATGCATGGTTTGAAGGTTGATTTAGACAATCTTAAGGTAGATAATGTCAAGTTGATGACTGCTAAATCTAATCAGGAAGAGATAAATGAGTTAATTTTGAAGAGATTAACAAACCAAACGCAACAAAAATATAATGGTTAAAACTCTTGTATTACTAGAAAGTAAAGAAAAGAAAATACGCAAAGTTACATCAATGAGGAAACCATAGATAATATCCAATTAAACGCTAGGTAATTAAAGAAAGACAATGAAACAAAATACAAGAAACAAAAAGGAAGAAATATGGAATTACAAGGAGAATTTAAGAAATTAAGGTCTTTGACGTTCAATGGGGAATCTAAAGAGGCTGCAGAATCTTGGTTTCTTAACATAAAAAATATTTTCAAGTATACAGTTATGATGACAATTTGAGGGCATGTTTGGCTATTTTCCAGCTAAGTGGAAAGCTGCTCTGTGGTGGCAGGAAGCAATGAGCGTAAATAACATACACAGTAAGGAGTTAAGCTGGAAGTTAAAAAAAACTATTTAAAAATAAATACATGCTAGAACGATACTATGATGAAAAATCCAAAGAGTTTAATGACCTGAGATTGTGACATTAACTATGGATGAATTCGTAACTATATTTGTGAATTTAAACCGTTACATACCATATTCAAAGGATGAAAAAGTGAAAGTGTATCAGTTTATCAATTGTTTACCTCCAACTTACAGAGGCAAGATTGAATTTGACATGCCAAAAAATATTGACCATGGTGGGTTCACTTAGTGAACTTGTTAAATAACACAATCGTTCAAGGGATATTAAAGAATATCCCTAATTTCACTAAATATTGGAAAATTACTCCTAAAATACTATTGTTGAACCCCCTCCCAATATACTTTTCCAATTAAGAAAACCCCTAGTTTCACTGGATATTATAGGTATCCATTTTTATCAACCCATTTTTAATACCCAATTTATATCATATTATCAAGTCGTAACAAATAAGATCCCTAACACATCTTAGTATAAGAAACAATATGTTAAATAAAATAATAGTATAGTGTTAATAATGATCCCATTGGAATTTCGCGGGTGACTAATCAATTTGTAGCATTGGATAGTGGAAGACCCAACAGGAAAGTAACGGGGAAGGAAAAATGCATCAAAAGGAAACTTAGTCAAGATATCAATGTAACAAAGAATGCAAGGGACTGATAGTCCAATAGTCAATGCAATGCTCATAAAATATGAGAATTGCAGATGTTTCACACCACAACATGCCAATCAACTGATTTATATCTGGTAAATACAAGTATAGCCATAGAGAGATCATGTTTTGTATAAGCTTAATAAATTAAACTCCATAAAAATGCAAAATTGAAACCCTTTCAAGGATGGACTTCCCTACATTTCATTGTATTTTATTTATTGAGACAACATGTGAACAAACAAGTGGTTTTCACTAAGAATAAACTACAACAAAAAATAGTATTGAGTCATGGGAAAAATGCATTAAGAAAATTTTAAACATGTTAAAAAAACTTGGAACAATCCATTGACAAAAAGTTAATTCATAATGAAATAATTCTTATCCATTGTGCTAAATCTCGTCTACCTTAATTGACCATCTTGTATGCAATCACTTTCTACATTTTACTTTACTTAACATTACATAAAAGTCTATTTAACATAAATAGTTTAAAAACAATATCATAAAAAAATATAAAAAGCATTCTATTTGACATGTGTGTGTGTGAAATATAATGTTTTTTATATTTGTTTAATGATATTGTTTTTAAAATAAAAACTTTCTATTTGACATGCACACACACACACACACATATAACAAGCTAATATTAAAAAAAAAATCAGTAATTGAGGCTCCAATATAACACAGTAATTGAGGCTCTAGTATAACGTAGTAATTGAGGCTCTATTTGATTCCTATAATCCACACTATGGGAGCATGGATATTAACATTTTGAGCCAAAATTTTTCACAGTTCTTTCTCAGTTCTCTAGGAATAGGTCGTCGAAAGGATTCAATGAGGAATTTGATAAGGTACAACCTTGTGTGAGATATAAGAGGAAATGGTGGGAAGATAGGTGTCTGTGGGAGGCCTCCAAATATATGAAGAATAAGTTATATATATGAATCCATCCCATGATTTGTAATTTATTCCTCATCCCACCCAAATAAAATAACCCCCATTATTTATATTACTATGTCAAATTAAAAACCCCACTTGACCCCTTAATACGAGGAAATATATTTTTGAGGTTTTAAGGGGTATTCAAACTTCCAATATGAATGGACATGATATGATATTTCCTTTTCTAGCGAACCCCCTATGTTATGGACGAAGAAATTAGGAAGGCTAAATTATGTTATCTTATGTTTAAACAAAGATCTGAATTGAACAGAACCTAGCAAAATAAAAAAGAATGAAAACAAATATCAGCGCAAGAACGGATTTAAACCTTCCCCATTTAGGAAAGGAACAATAAGCTATACAGAAAAAAACTATAATAGGCCAGGTTCAACCACAAATAATGGAACAAAGGGTAGATGAACTTTTAATAGTGAAGGGAATAACAACTCAAAGGAAATAAAATGTTGGGATTGTAATGGACCTCATTTATACAGAAACTACCCCCTAAAATAAATATGACCCCCTTAAACATGCTGCAAGAAGCTTCTACAGTCAATGATATATCCAAAAAATTCCCATAATTAATGCCTCTTTGGAAGATAGGAAAACAGATCATCAAACCACCATGTTGGAAATAGAAGGTAAAACCATAAACACATATGTTTCTATTTTTATTGATTCATGAGCTAGTTTAAGTTACATTGCACCAAGAGTAGTTGAGAAATGTAGAGTTTTAAAGGAGAAACAAAGAAATTCATGTCTGGTACAATTAGCAACAGGAGTGAAGAGGAAAGTTACAGAATCGGTAAAAGACTGTAAACTAAGTTTTAATGAAATGGACACAACAGTTGACTTAAACATACTTCCTTTAGGATCTTATGACATCTTTATTGGCATGGATTGGCTAGAGTCTCATAAAACCATCATCAACTGTTTACATAAAAGTTTTGATTACAAGGACGAAAGGGGAAATATCATACCATAAAAGGAGACCTATATCTATACAACAAATTTCAGCTATGCAGCTTAAAAAATATTAGGAAATCATGCCAACTTTATGCAATCAAAGTAGTAGAGAATGAACCTGAGAAGTTAAAAACAACATTGGATTAATTTCCTATTCCTAAGGAATTTCAGAATGTATTTCCCGATGATATACCGGGACTACCTCCTAAGGGAATTTGGACTTTGCTATAGATTTAATGCGAGGATCATCACCTATATCATGAGCCCCTTACCGTATGAGTATTACGGAACCGACAAAGCTAAGATTGCAACTACAAGAGTTACTTGACAAGAAGTACATTCGACCCAGTGTGTCACCCTGGGGAGCATCGATTTTGTTTGTCAAAAAGAAATATGGTACTTTTAGAATGTGTATAGATTACACACAACTGAACAAAATGACAATTAAAAACAAATATCCATTAACGATAATTGATGACTTGTTTGATCAAGTAAGGGGAGCCAATATTTTCACAAAAAATGAACTTAGATAAGGTTATTATCAAGTATGCGTTCAAGATGAAGACATTCACAAAACTTCATTTCGAACAAGATATGGACATTATGAATTTGTTGTTATGCCTTTTGGGTTAGATAACACTTCGACAACATTTACGATTACGATGAATAATGTGCTAAGCAGATTGTTGGACAAATTTGTGCTAGTGTTCATTGATGGCATTTTGATATATTCAAAAAAATGAGAAAGAACATGAGGAGCATTTATGAATGTATTTTCAAACTTTGAGAGAACATAAGCTATATGCAAAACTTAGTAAATGTGATTTTTATAAAAACTAAATACAATATTTGGGACATGTCATCTAAAAAAAGGGTGTAGCAGTTGATCCAGCTAAAATCAAGGCTATTATAAAAATGTTTGTACCGAAAAATGTACATGATATCAGATCATTCATGGGGATAAGAGGATACTATCGCAAATTTATTGAGAAATTTTCAAAAATAGCTCACCCTATAACTACCCTTCAAAAGAAAAGTGTTAAATTTGTGTGGAGTCAACAATGTCAAGATAGCTTCGATAAATTGAAACACTTACTAACAACAACACCTGTCTTGAGAATTGCTGATCCTAACAAATATTTTGTAGTATGCACTGATGCAAGTAAATATGGTCTGGGAGGGGTTTTGATTCAAGATGGTCACGTGATTTGTTATGAATCCACGGAATTGAAGGAGCACGAGAAAAATTATGTAGTACATGATATGGAATTGGCATCCATCATCCATGCTCTTAAATTTTGGCAACACTATTTGATGGGAAATAAATTACTGTTGTTGACAGACAATATTGAGTTAAAATATATGCTTGATAAAAATAAATAAATGCACGCCAATCCAAATGGATTTCATTTCTGAGTGAATATGATTTTGAAATTAGGCATATAAAAGGGAAATAAAACATTGTAGTAGATGCTCTTAGTCGACAACAACATGGATTGCACACAATAGCAATTAGTGGGTATGAGTCAAAATTTTAAAACTTGTTGAAAACAGTATCTGGTAATGATTTGGACTATAATAAGTTGAGGGAAAAATGTATTAACATATATGATATTACTGGGGAAGGCGCATATCAGATAGATGTAGAAGGATTTATGTGTTATAAAAACCGCATTTATGTACCCAATCAGTCAAATATAAAACAAATTATCTTTAGGGAGCTCCATGATAATCCTTGTGCTGGACATCCAGGATATAAGAAACTCATATCAGGTTTAAAGAAAGACTTTTACTGGCCCAATATGAAAAACTAAGCACTTGAGTATGTGGCTCGGTGTTTTACATGCCAACAGGCTAAGGTTGTTCATCAACATCCAACTAGACTATTGCAACCTATACCCATTCCAGAATGAAAATGGGAAACTATAACCATGGATTTTATAACCGGACTATCTAAAACAAGGAAACGCCATGATTCTATTATGGTTGTAGTAGATAAACTAAGCAAAGAAACACATTTTATACCCATAAAATCAAATTATAAAGCCATAAATATCGCTGACATATATGAAGGAATTTTCCAGACTTCATGGGATACCGAAGAACGTCATCACTGATCGAGATGCAAAATTTAACTCAAAATTTTGGACATAATTATTTAAAGGCATGGAAACAAAATTGAATTTTAGTACAACATATCATCCTCAAATGAATGGTCAAACTGAACGGGTAAATCAAATAGTAGAGGATATGATGAGGATGTATGTAATGAATCAACTAGGTAAGTAGGAAGACTATATTCATCTAGTGGAATTTGCTTACAATAACAATTATCAAGATTCTCTCAAAATGAGCCATTTTGAGGTATTGTATGTAAGATGATGTAAAGTACCCTTGAGTTGGGGTAATATTGAATATAGGATAGTTTTGGAACCAGACATGTTAGCATAGATGGAAACAATGGTAAGGCCAATAAAACATAATTTAAAGGCTGCACAGGACAGACAAAAAAGTTACGCCGGTAGAAAAATGACAACTAAAGAATATTGTGTGGGTCGGAACACGTGTTCTTAAGGATCAAACCAAAGAAAAGTACCTTAAAAATAATATTATAAGTCAAAATTGCACCCAGATATATCTGACCCTTTGAACTATTGGATACAATGGGACTTGTAGCTTATCAAGTGGATCTACCTCCACACATACAAATTCATGATGTTTTTCATGTCTCAGTACTAAGAAAATACATTGATGATAAATATCATATCATTGATTGGAACAATGTATAGGTGGAATCGGAGGGATACTGTCACGCGAAACCAATGCACATCCTTGATAGGAGAGAGGTCTTGCTTCAGAAACAAACTATTGTACAAGTTAAATTTCAATGGGAGCATCATACTCTAGAAGAAGCTACATGGGAAAGAGAGGATGTTATGAAACAAGTTTAGCCAATTTCATTTCAAAGTTCAAATGATACTGCATAGTCACTAAGGACGAGGACAATAATTTAGTGGGGAGGATTGTAATACCCCTCGTAACATTGAAAGTAATTTTGTTTATGTTTTGCTTTGTGATAACTGATAGATGTTGTAAAAACATTATTTATTAAGTAAATCATGAATGTTAGGAAACAAAAGTTAGGTAGTCATGCAATTAATTGACATAACCTAAGTTTGTCTTAGTAATTGAATATTCAATTATCTTTAAGAAGACAAGTGGCCAGTCTTAGGAATAGGTAGTTACTAGCTATTAAGCCCTAGGAAAAAGAGGAGATGCATGTAGAAAAGAAAGGAATGAGAATAGAGTTGCCATAGAGTACTAAAAATGTTAAGGGTCTAAATTAGGTTATTGAAAATAGAGCAGAGCTTCCAGAGAACACTTGTAAAGTGTTAGGCTCTGAAATAAGAACCGCCAATGAGCACCTAGAAGTGTGCTAGGTTGTGTAAGTAATTGACTTTGACTAATGACTAAGGGCAACTTGAAAAGATGAGGAAGTGGAAAACATGAACTATGGTTATGGGAAAGGGGGTGGAAACTTTGCATATTGAAATATAATTTCAAATTTTACTAGGCTGGAAGGAGCGTGGTTTCTCAAATTCTAGTTTCACTCTCGAAACATTCAGATACGCCCAACTTAAACCAAATCTTTCTATATTTATCATAATAACCTTATTAATTTTTAATGAGTAAGCATGGAAAATGTTTGATTATGAAACCTTTGATGGATATACTGTCATGTCCCAAATTTTGCATTGGGTCACAATGGCCTAATCACATTTACCATATTCATGAGAGTTTTCCAATTTGATGCTAAGGGTCAAATAATTACCAAGGAGGAAAATTACTAGTTTCCTAGGTTGGGAGTGGAAGCTTTGGGATTTGGAATAAGGGGGACAATAAATGATGTTTGAACCTTAGGATGGAATACATATTTAATAAAGGAGATAAATAAATAAATACAAGAGAAAATTGAAGTGGTAATGGAGCATGGAGACACATGGAGACTATGGGGCCAACACAAGCTAGAATTTACGTGCCACATGGCATCCTCCTCTTGCAATTTCGAATCCATGTGAATACTAAATGTTCTTGGATGATTTATAAGTCTAATACACTTGTCCATATAAATCATAGGTTGAATTTGAAAGTAAATGTAACTTACATGGGAGAGGAAGAGTCATTTTGGAGCTAGTGAGACACTTGGACTAGATTCCCTAGCTTTATCACAACAATGATGAAGATGCTATGAAACATATGAAAAAAATAAGATCTGAAGGCTGACATATGACATATCTGAAATTTCAGGTCGAAATAGAGCATCCAAGAGGGCTCTCATGTGAGTTGGGGAAGCTCAATGGGTTCCTACTCAAATTGGGGGAATATGGAAGGCTAGAAAAGGGAGGACACACGGCAAATCCACACCAAAATTCGAATTGGATTGAGTTTGTGGATGGATTGGTAACTTTAGAAGTCTAAGGATGTTTATAAAATATATGAATCAACCAAGATAATGGATTTTGATCATTTGAGAAATTGTCATTTGTGAATTGTGAGAGTTAGTGGATGACTAGTTTTCTTGCCTTAGCCAATTTCGAGGGTGAAATATTGCCATACAAGTTGGTGTTTGGAGAGGCCACTCAGGTGTTTAATAGAGATTTAATGGAGTTTAATTTTTAGGTGTAAGCTACATGGAAGCTCATGCTGCCATTTCCCCACTATCTTGTTGTGAACCATTATAATGTCGATGATTTCGAATTGGGAGAGACTTTAATTGTCCATTTATGATTGCAATCATTTAAATATTTTATTTTATTCATTATATGAAAGTTTCAAGTCAAAATACCCAATATTTGTATGTCAAATTGATTTTTAATGAGCAAACAATGACCATTTCCACTCTATTTTGATATATGCCATGGTAATGCTAATTATTTCGAATGGAGGAATGAATATATGATATATTTATGATGTATGGAGTTTAATTAATGTGTATTAAAATTTTCATGTTCATTTCTTAAGCAATGGAATCCATTTTACTCATTTTTATTGCATTGGGAGAAGATTTGGTGCATTTTCCCGAAGGTTCGAAATTCTGATTTGGGAGCTGTTTTGAAAAGAGTCATAAAAGATTGTATAAAATGAACCATGATGCATATGAGACTTAAAAAAATGTCCCTTAGACATCCCCTTCCTATTTTCATAAATTCGAGTGACTTTGGAACCATTTGAGAATCCATTTCCGGCAATTACCCAGGGGGAATTGGAGCCCCAATTTGCTAGTAAAGAATCCTACTTTGAACAAAACATTAAACAAGTTTTTAGAAGTAATTGGGTGGTTATAAAACAACCCTGAACATCATATTTAATTTATATTATCATTCATGTACCTTCTGATAAAATTTGGGAGCCTTCAAGGGTCAATTTGGAGGTCTAGACATCAAAACTAGTTAAGGTCAAAATTGGGGAAAAAAGTGAAAAAATTGGTCATTTTAAAACAAATTTCAAAAAGGGACATTACAGTGATATCATATTTAAAAAAAATTCTGCAAGACAAATTTATAGTAAACATGAAAATGAAGACCTTGTAGCAGTTGAACAAGAAACAATATCAACTTCCCCATCGCCACTTGAGCTTCATGACGTTGGTCCAAGCAAGAAGGAAGAAGATGAGGAGGTTCATTTAAAAGATCCTGATTTTCTTGAAGGGTCCTTAAATATGAATTAAAATAATAACTAATAGTCCCTTAGAATACTATATGACACTAAAGCATTGGTGTCAAATTCTTCTTGGAAAATTTCTTCATTGGAGGATCCATCCTTCCTTGAAGACATGGAGAAGATTCAAAGAGAAATGTGCAACATTTAAGGTAATTTAATGTATTTGATTTTTGATAGAAACAATTTGGTTGAGCTTAATGAATTTTTACATGATTCATACTTGAAGAATAATGAGGATAATCATAAACTCACAATTCAAAATGAGCAACTTCTTGAAAAGTTGCAAGATACTTGTTTTTCCTCCTATGTTTCATATTGTCAAATGGTAGATTGTTTGGAGGATTCTCATGACATGGTGGATCATGAGAAATATGGAAATATGAATGTGCTTGATGTATTTGAATATGAAATTAAAGAGATCCAAACACTTGCTGTGGTGGAAGAGGAACTTGAATCATCTCTTGATGAAGGTTATGCAATTTTTAAAGAAGAGCATGATTCCTCTACATTGGGACCAATATATGACAAATGTTTCACACTTTTGAAGGATATGCATGATACTACCCATATGGATCCTTTTGATGATGAAACTTCTGAAATTTTTGATCATTTGGGTGAGTTAGTTCATTCTACTACATCCTACAGTTCCATGTTTTGCAACATTATTCTCAATGAATTATGGGTGAAAGGGTTCTTTTTGATGGTGCCACATGAGGAGTATGGAACTCCTAGATTTAATTTTTATGATGAAATGGTTGGAGCATGTTCTTATTCACATTTGGAACAACATCCTTTGTTACTTTATGATGATACACATCTACATGGATGCACCTTTGATATGTATTTGAGTCACTTGAAGACTCATGGTTTTTTTGCTCAACACTTGGTTCATTTGATGTTAGAGCAACTTCATCCAACGCTGGGGTGAATAGATTTATGATTGGAGAAACTTCTTGTTTCCAGACACATAATTTGTTATATATTTATGATTCTCTCATTCATGGATGTATGGGTGAGACTTCTTTGATTCATTTGAAGTCTCCTTGTTTTTTTTGCTCATTATTTAGTTTAGATTTGAGTGGAGATTCTTCATTCACTCCTTGGATGAAAGAATACATGGCTAAATATTTTGATGCACATTTGAATCCTTTTGGAGAAGCATGATAGGACATGGGATCCTCACCTATTTCATTAGAGCATATTTTATTGGTCACTTGAAGCTTGTATGCACTTGACAAATGGTGGTCTAGTTACTTGGAGGTATAAGCACTTTCATGATTTTTTGATGAGGAACCTCATTGATGTACATTTTTATTATGTTTTTATGTAATTTGATGATATATATTATGTACTCATGATGTTTGGAAGGATGCATACAAGAAAATGGGATCTTGGAATTCTCTTTCCTAATTGTATGGGTTGGAGAGCACTCTTAATTGTTGGAGTGCAATACAAACAATGGGACCATAGGATAGTTTTTAGTCCCATTGATTTCATATTTTTGGGGAAACAATAAGTATGGGAGATGGATTCCCAATTTAATAAAGTGATTTTAATCAGATTAGTGCACCAGAAATCATGGTGGTTCCTCTCTAAAATATTCATGGAATATCAAAGATTCAAAGTTGGGAAAAGTGGTGGAAACTTCAAAGAATCATACAGAAAGTAGGTTCTTCAACACCCATGTTTGAAATTTCTTGAGGACAATAAATATTGGGAAGGGAGGATTTTTCATGTCCCAAATTTTGCATTGGGTCACAATGAACTAATCACATTTACCATATTCATGAGAGTTTTCCAAATTGATGCTAAGGGTCAAATAATTACCAAGGAGGAAAATTACTAGTTTCTTAGGTTGGGGGTGGAAGCTTTGGGATTTGGAATAAGCGGGACAATGAATGATGTTTGGAAATTATAATGGAATAAATATTTAATAAAGGAGATAAATAAATAAATACAATATAAAATTGAAGTGGCAATGGAGCATGGAGACACATGGAGACTATGAATCCCACACAAGCTAGAATTTACGTGCCACATGGCATCCTCCTCTTGCAATTTCGACTCCATGGGAAGCATAAATGTTATTGGATGATTTATAAGGATAATATACTTGTACATATACATAATAGGTCAAATTTGGAAGGAAATGTAACTTATATGGGAGAGGAAGAGTCATTTTGGAGCTAGTGAGACACTTGGACTAGATTCCCTAGCTGTATGACAACAATGATGAAGATGCTATGAAGCCTATGAAAAAATAAGATTTGAAGGCTGAAATATGACATATATAAAATTTCATGTGATTTGGGGAAGCTCAATGGGTTCCTAATCAAATTTGGGGAAGATGGAAGGCTGGGAAAGGGAGGACACATGGCAAATCCTGAGCCCACACCCAAATTTGAATTGGATTGAGTTTGTGGATGGATTGGTAAATTTAGAAGGCTAAGGATGTTTATAAAATACATGAATCAACCAAGATAATGGATTTTTATCATTTGAGAAATTGTCATTTGTGAATTGTGAGAGATAGTGGATGACTAGTTTTCTTCCCTTAGCCAATTTCGAGGGTGAAAGATTCCAATACAAGTTGGTGTTTGTAGAGGCTGCTCAAGGTATTTCATGGAGATTTTATAGAGTTTTATTTATATGTGTAAGATACATTTAATCTCATGGTTCCTTCTATTGCAGCACTTTATCTCAACCATTTCCAGTTTTTATTGCATATTCTTGCTCATGGAGGGATTGCGCTTTGGGTGATCTATTGATATATTTGGGGAAGATTATAATTATAATTATATTATGTTATGATTTAAATTATCTATATTTCACGTTCATAAGAATATCAGTTTGAAATACCCAAAACAATTAATGTAAAAATGTTGAACAATGAAGAAATAGTGTCATTTCCCCACTATCTTCTTGTGAACCATTATAATATCGATGATTTTGAATTGGGAGAGAATTTAATTGTAAATTTATGATTTAAATCCTTTAAATATTGTATTTTATTCATTATCATAAATTTTCAAGTCGAAATACCCAATATTTGTATGTCAAATTGATTTTTAATGAGCAAACAATGACCATTTCCACTCTATTTTGATATATGCCATGGAAATGCTGATTATTTCGAATGGAGGAATGCATATATGATAAATTTATGATTTATGGACTTTAATTAATGTGTATTAAAAAATTTTCAGTTCTTAAGCAATGGAAGCCATTTTACTCATTTTTATTGCACCGGGAGAAGATTTGGTGCATTTTCCCCAAGGGTCGAAATTGTTATTTGGGAGCTGTTTTGGAAAGAGTCATAACAGCTTGTATAAAATGAACCATGATGAATATTAGAATTTAAAAAATTTCCCTTACACATCCCTTTCCTCTTTTCAGAAATTCGAGTGACTTTGGGACCATTTGAGAAGCAATTTTCGGCAATTACCTAGGGGGAATTGGAGCCCCAATTTGCTAGTAAAGACTCCTACTTTGAACAGAACATTAAAAAAGTTTTCAGATGTAATTGGGTGGTAATATAACATCCCTTAACATCATATTTAAGTTATAATATCAGTCATGTACCTTCTGAGAAAATTTGGGAGCATTTGGGTCAATTTGGAGGTCTAGACATCAAAACTAGTTAAGGTCGAAATTGGGGAAAAAAGTGAAAAAAATGGTGATTTAAAAAAAAATTCAAAAAGGGAAATTACAGTGGTATCATATTTAAAAATTTTGCTTCAATCCAAATTTCTATTAAACATGAAAATGAAGACCTTGTAGCAGTTGAAGAAGAAAAAATATCAACTTCCTCATCGCCACTTGAGCTTCATGAATTTGGTCCAAGCAAGAAGGAAGAAGATGAGGAGGTTCATATGCAAGATACTCATTTTATTGAAGGATACTTAAATATGAATAAAAATAATATCCAAGAGTCCCTTATAATTCTACATGGCACTAAAACATTGGTGTCAAATTCTTGTTGGAAAATTTCTTCATTGGAGGATCCATGCTTCCTTGAAGACATGGAGAAGATTCAAAGAGCAATGTGCAACATTGAAGGTAATTTCATGTCTTTGATTTTTGATAGAAACAATTTGGTTGAGCTTAATGAATTGTTACATGATGAATAATTGAATAATAATGAGGATAATCATAAACTCACAATTCAAAATGAGCAACTTCTTGAAAAGTTGCAAGATACTTGTTTTTCCTCCTATGTTTCAGATTGTCAAATGGTAGATTGTTTGGAGGATTCTCATGACATGGTGGATCATGAGAAATGTGGAAATTTAAATGTGATTGATGTATTTGAAGATGAACTTAAGACATCCCAACACTTGATTTGGTGGAAGAGGAACTTGAAATGTATCTTGATGAAGGTTATGCAATTTTTAAAGAAGAGCATGATTCCTCTACATTGGGACTAATCTATGACAAAGGTTTCACACTTTTGAAGGAGATGCATGATACTACCCATATGGATCCTTCCCATGATGAAAATTCCGAAATTTTTGATCATTTGGGTGAGTTAGTTCATTCTCCTACATCCTACAATTCCGTGTTTTGCATCATTAGTCTCAATGAAGTATGGGTGAAAGGGTTCTTTTTGATGGTGCCACATGAGGAGTATAGAACTCCTAGTTTTACTTTTTATGATGACATGGTTGGAGCAAGTTATTATTAACATTTGAAACAACATACTTTGTTACTTTATGATGATGCAAATCTACATGGATGCACCTTTTCTATG
Organism: Pseudotsuga menziesii; assembly: GCA_001517045.1. NCBI lineage: Eukaryota > Viridiplantae > Streptophyta > Pinopsida > Pinales > Pinaceae > Pseudotsuga > Pseudotsuga menziesii. The sequence goes on along the minus strand of LPNX010135633.1, from coordinate 138,609 downwards.
CATTTGAGTCACTTGAAGACTCATGGTTTTTCTTGCTCAACACTTGGTTCATTTGATGTTAGAGGAACTTCATCCAACGCTGGGGTGAATAGATTTATGATTGGATAACCTTCTTGTTTCCAAACACATACTTTGTTATATCTTTATGATTCTCTCATTAATGGATGTATGGGTGAGACGTCTTTGAGTCATTTGAAGTCTCCTTGTTTTTTTTGCTCATTATTTGGTTCAGATTTGAGTGGAGATTCTTGATTCACTCCTTGGATGAAAGAATACATGGCATAATATTTTGATACATATAAAATAATTTTGGAGAAGAATTATAGGACATGGGATCCTCACCTATGTAATTGGAGAATATTTTATTGGTCACTTGAAGCTTGTATGCACTTGGAAAATGGTGGTCTACTTACTTGGAGGTATAAGCCCTTTCATGATTTTTTGATGAGGCACCTCCTTGATGTACATTTTTATTTTTTTGTCATGTACTTTGATGATATATATTATGTAATCATGATGTTGTTGAAGGATGCTTACAAGAAAATGGGATCCCAGAATTCTCTTTCCTAATGGTATGGGTTGGAGAGCACTCTTAATTGTTGGAGTGCAATACGAGCAATGGGACCCTGGGATAGTTTTTAATCCCATTGATTTCATATTTTTGGGGAAACAAGCAGTATGGGTGATTGATTACCCACTTAATAAAGTGATTTTAATCATATTAGTACAGCAGAAAGCATGGTGGTTCCTTCCTAAAATCTTCATGGAATCTCAACAACTCAAAGTTAGGAAACTCAATGGCAACTTCAAAGAATCATACAGAAAGCAGGTTCTTCAACACCCATTTTTGAAATTGTTTGAGGACAAGAAATATTGGGAATGGATTATTTTTCATGTACCAAATTTTGCATTGGTTCACAGTGGCATAATCACATTTACCATATTCATGAGAGTTTTCCAAATTGATGCTAAGGGTCAAATAATTACCAAGAAGGAAAATTACTAGTTTCCTAGGTTGGGGGTGGAAGATTTGGGATTTGGAATAAGGGGGAAAATGAATGATGTTTTAAAATTAGAATGAAATAAATATTTAATAAAGGATATAAATAAATAAATACAAGAGAAAATTGAAGTGGCAATGGAGCATGGAGACACATGGAGACTATGGGGCCCACACAAGCTAGAATTTACGTGCCACATGGCATCTTCCTCTTGCAATTTCGAATCCATGTGAATAATAAATGTTCTTAGATGATTTATAAGTCTAATACACTTGGAAATATACATCATAGGTATAATTTTGAATGAAATTTAACTTACATGGGAGAGGAAGAGTCGTTTTGGAGCTAGTGAGACACTTGGACTAGATTCCCTAGCTCTATGAAAACAACGATGAAGATGCTATGACACCTATGACACAAATAATATATGAAGGATGAAATTTGAAATATATGACATATTAGGTCAAAATAGAGCATCCAATATGTCTCTCATGTGAGTTGGGGAAGCTCAATGGGTTCCTACTGAAATTGGGGGAAGATGGAAGGCTAGGAAAGGGAGGACACATGGAAAATCTTGAGCCCACACCAAAATTCGAATTGGATTGAGTTTGTGGATGGATTGGTAACCTTATAATACTAAGGATGTTTATAAAATATATGAATAAATCAAGATAATGGATTTTTATCATTTGATAAATTGTCATTTGTGAATTGTGAGAGCTAGTGGATGACTAGTATTCATGCCTTAGCCAATTTCGAGGGTGAAAGATTCCCATCCAAGTTGGTGTTTGGAGAGGCCACTCAGGTATTTCATGGAGATTTAATGGAATTTTATTTGTAGGTGTAAGCTACATGGAAGCTCATGGTTCCTTCTATTGCAACACTTTCTCTCAACCATTTCCAGTTTTTATTGCATATTCTTGCTCATGGAGGGATTGCGCTTTGGATGAGCTATTGATATATTTGGGGAACATTATAATTCCAATTATATTATTTTATAATTTATATTCTATTTATTTCATGTTCAGAATACTCTCAGGTCTAAATACCCAAAAGAATTGATGTAAAAATGATGAACAATGAAGAAATAGTGCCATTTCCCCACTATCTTGTTGTGAACCATTATAATGCCGATGATTTGAAATTGGGAGAGAATTTAACTATCCATTTATGATTGTAATAAGTTAAATATGATATTTTATTAATTCTCTGAAATTTTCAAGTCGAAATACCCAAGAGTTGTATGTCAAGTTAATTTTTAATGAGCAAACAATGACCATTTCCACTCTATTTTGATATATGCCATGGTAATGCTGATTATTTAGAATGGAGGAATGCATATATGATAAATTTATGATGGATGGAATTTAATTAATGTGTATGACAAGTTTCATGTTCAGTAATTAAGCATTGGAAGCCATTTTACTCATTTTTATTGCATTGGGAGAAGATTTGGTGCATTTTCCCCAAGGGTCGAAATTGTGATTTGGTAGCTGTTTTGGAAAGAGTCATAACAGCTTGTATAAAATGAACCATGATGCATATGAGACTTTAAAAAGTTTACCTTACAAATACCCTTCCTTTTTTAATAAATTTGAGTGACTTTGGGGCCATTTGGGAAGCCCTTTCCGACAATTACCCAAGGGGAATTGGAGCTCCAATTTGCTAGTAAAGACTCCTACTTTGAACATAACATTAAACATGTTTGCAGAAGTAAGTGGGTGGTCATAAAACATCCCTGAACATCATATTTAAGTTCTAATATTATTATTGTAACTTCTTAGAAAATTTGGGAGCATTTGGGTCAATTTGGAGGTCTAGACATCAAAACTAGTTAAGGTCGAAATTGGGGAAAAAAGTGAAAAAACAGTCATTTAAAAATAAAAAATAAAAAAGGGACATTACATATACAATATTAGTTTATGGAATGAAATTAGACTAGTATTTTATGCTCACGATTTCTTACCAATGATTTTAAGTAGAGGTTTTTATTTTGTTTTAGTTGCGTAAATATCTTTCTGTAACGTCCCCGACCCTCCGACTGGAAAAGAGGATGCTACCATGCCATTAACCATCCGGGAAAACTGCCCCATGAACATGAACATACATAAAAATGAAATGCTTGAACATAAAACATGCTAAGATACATAATCATTCACATACACAGTGGAAGCAAACATACATTCATTCAACATTCAACATGTTCATTATAATTCATTAACAGTAAATATGATTGCAGAGACGAAATGGTCAAGAATACTCATATTATAAAGAACTCGTCCTGTAACCAGCTACGTCACTGCAACATTCCACCCAACCATAGGCCAGTGTGCTCCTTAATCTATCAACAATGCTGCCACCCCCGAGTTGGGAATGACCCCCCTAGGAATAAGGAACAAGCAGGCCTACACATAGCCAAGGATACACAAAATAGCCAAGCCAACACAGTTGGGTTTATCAAGCCATCAACAAATCATCCAAGCCAACACAGTTGGGTTTATAAGGCCAACAACAAAACAGCCAAGCCAACACAGTTGGGTTTATCATGCCAACAAGGATCTGGGAAGAGCTGAATGCTAAGCTGGTGAGCTCATTGAAGAGCTAAGGACACCTACACCAGAACTAGCCTGACTTCTAAGACACCCACACACACCCAAGACAAGGAAATCAGTCCCTTCTCTGCTACACAGTCCCTCAGGCCCTGACCTCCCTTCCAGTGCTATTGAGGGGTTGTGGAGAAGAAATCCAACCCTCTAGCTATATCTATGTGGTTCCCAAACACTCCAATTTTATCAAGCAAACCAAGCCTCCATCCCCACTCCAAACAAAGTCTGAAGACCAACCACTGCATACATGCAACAAACAAGCAATTCACAGCTTGGACGTGGGAAAATCGAACCTTGAGTCATTCTTGGCCCTATTGTGGCCAAAACAACTCACAATAACCTACAGCAAATCCAAAACATAACTGGTGTGGAAATTGAACCCAGGTGTTAGAACAATTACACTCACAAAAATTGCCAATTACACATGCAAATTACACACAAAAGAGACTGAATATGGAGCAGAACACTAATCTGTATTGAATAAGTGTACAATAGCCAACCCTGTGAAGTCATAGGCTGCCACAATAAATAATTACATGAGACATTCGAATGCATAAGGATGCCATTCGAATTTGGTCAAAAGCAGGCTTACTAAATCTAAGCAAATCCCCCATAGGTGCATAAAGAAGTTTCCAAATCAGTCTAGGAGCTCACGAATTGGAAAAATCAATTAGGAAAGCTAATAGATGATAGAAGGACAAATCATACATGCTTTTCATAGGAGAAAATAGTGGAGGATGATGAGGACAAAAAACAAGTTAACTTCACCTAGTCAAACTTTCCCAATTGCCTTAAAACTTAGAAAAAGCAGGCAATAAAGCAGAAAAAGCAGACATGCGCTAGGAAGGCCAGGAATAAAGTAGATTTGATTCCAAGTGGTTTCCCAAGTGCTCCATGACTCAAATTTAGCAATTTTGACCACTTTGGATGTGTGGAGGACAACTTGCATAATGTGGAATATGGAAACTAGGCAAATAAGACAAAAATTGGATTAATTAATGTCTAAGGTAGCTAACTATGGGTTGATTATTCTAACACCCCCCCCTTAAGCATGAATTATGAGTAAAATATCAGAAAATTATAGGGCCTAGCAACAAGGCTTAGTCACCCTTTACATACTACATATCCATTTAACCAAGGAAAGAGGCAAAAACCCAGTGGGAAAAATCCTCCCTTAAACATGGACAGTAAAACAAAATTTGAAAATCTTGTCATCACTCATGCTTCACAGCATGATCAGCAATCCCCAGTAGTGATTTAATATTGCTGAATGTCTTCTCACAAAAATCTTTGGTGAAGATATCTGTTGCTTGTTCTGAAGATGAACAGAAGAGTAGGTGAATGGTGCCATCATGCACAAGTTGTCTGATGTAGTGCATATGGATCTCAATGTGTTTGGTTCTCTGTCTTTGAATTGGATCATTGCAGATTCGAATGGTACTCTGATTATCACAATAGATAGTAGTTGAGTATTCTGATATGAAGACACACTCACCAAGTAACCCCTGCAACTATAAACATTGAGTTGATGCATTTACAACTCCTCTGTACTTTGCTTCTGTAGATGAGAGTGCAATGGCACTCTGTTTCTTGCTTGACCAGCTGATTGGTCCTTTAGAAAGCATGAACACATATCCTGATGTTGACTTTCAATCTGTGTTGTCACCTGCCCAATCACTGCCAGTAAACCCAATCAAATCAAGATCAGATTTAGCTTTGTAGAAGATCCCATGAGTCCTTGTTCCCTGAACAAAGTTATGGATCATTTTGGTTGCTCTCCAATGGATCTCATGAGGCTGATCCATGTATGTTGAAGCCACACTAACTGCATAAGAAATATCAGGTCGATTATGTGTAAGATACAACAAACATCCAATCAATTTCCTATACAGTGTATTGTTTACCATAGGTGAAGAATCAGCTTCTTCAAGCTTAACTCCTGAAAGGAAGGGAGTCTTGCTTAGGTTGCAATCCTTCATGTTGAATTTGTTCAGCAAATCCAAGGCATACTTGGACTGATGCACTTTTATTCCTTGTTTTGTTTGAGCAATCTCGAGCCCCAAGAATTGGCTCAATAAGCCCAAATCAGTCATTGAGAATGCATGGTTCATTGCATCCTTCAAGGAAGCAATTTCATCCTTTGAGATTCCTATAATAAGAAGGCCATCAACATACAAAACAATGATCATTAATGAACCATGAATCAGCTTCAAATAGGCATTTGGATCTGACTTGCATCGAACAAAATTCAGTGATAGCAGAAAGCTATCAATCTTGGCATACCAAGCCCTGGGGCTTGCTTAAGCCCATACAATGACTTCGTTAGCCTGCACACAAGAGATGTATTAGTAGAAAATTCTTGAGGCTGCTGCATGTAAATCTCTTCAGTGAGATCTCCATTCAGGAAAGCACACTTTACATCCATGTGATGTACCTCCCACTGCTTCGAAGCTGCAATGGCTAAGGCTAGCCTGATGGAGTCCATCTTTGCCACTGGTGCAAAGGTCTCATTGTAGTATATGCCATGTAATTGTGAGTAGCCCTAATCTGGCCTTGTATTTCAAAGGTGAACCATTAGTAGAAAATTTGGTTTTCTAAACCCACTTACACTGAACTAGCTTCCTCCTTGGGGGAAGATAAACCAGCTCCCAAGTGTTGTTCTTCTGAAGTGAGCTGAACTTTTCTTTCATGGTTGTTTGCCATATTGGATCATTTGATGCACATTCATATGTTTTTGGGTCTGATTCAACCATCATATATCATTTCTTTGCAAACATAGGATCTTTCATGCATAGAGGACTCTCAAACTGAGATCTAGTCCTCCTAGGTCGATCATTAGGATTTCCAGCTAGTTCTCCAGCTGCATGAATGGTCTTTGCTGCCCATTTTGGTCTTGTAGGACTATTAGGATCTGCAATTAAATTATCAATATCAGACATATCAGAATCAGCAAGTTCAACTATCTCTTCACTTAGATTCAGTGGTTCTGGTGGTGAAGATGATTCTCCAACTTCCACTGCTGCTAGGGGATCTTCTTGGAAGTGAACACACCTTTCAATGAAGGATTTGTTTGTGATCAAATTTATCAGCTTGTACCCTTTTGAATCTTCAAAGTACCCAACAAATAGACACTCTTGGATTTGGGGTTGCAAAGCCTTCCTCTTTTCTGTTGGAATTCTAGCCCAAGCCCTTTAGCCAAAAATCCTGAAATGGGTCACATCTGGCTTGTGCCCACTCCATGCTTTGAAAGGAGTCATACCATCAAGCTGTTTATGAGGCACCCTATTCTGGATATAGGTTGCAAAGTTTATAGCTTCGGCCCAAAAATTTGGTGGCAAAGTCTTAGCCTCCATCATGCAGGTTGCCATCTCTTTCAGTGATCCGTTCTTCCTCTCAGCAACACCATTTTGTTGTGGTGTGTAAGGGATAGAATGTTGCATCTGAATACCTTCATCTACACAATATTGAATGAACTCAGACTTGACATACTCACCACCATTTTCATATCTGAGGACCTTGAGTTTCCTCCCAGACTGGTTTTCAACCAAAGCCTTAAAGACTTTGAAGAGGCCAAAAACTTCAGACTTGTGTTTCAGGAAGTAAACCTAGCAGTACCTAGAAAATTCATCTATGAATGTCAATGCATATTTGGACTGAATCATTGACATATGAGGAAATGGGCCAGCAACATCACTGTGGATCAACTCAATAGGTGCAGAGGTTCTCTCATGACTAACTTTCTCAAATTTATGCTCTGGGTGTTTTCCTAAGATGCAACCTTGACAGACTCCTTTGGAAAACTTAATCTTTGGTAACCCTATGACCATTTCTTTTTCACTAAGATCAGAAAGATACTTATAGTTAAGATGGCCAAATATTTCATGCCAAATCTTGCTTGCCTCATTAGCATGAATCAAAAGAGCAGAGGGGTTTGAGTAGGGTAGGAAGTGTGAGAACATGTATAACTTCGAAGTGTGATTTGCAACTCCTTTTGCAATGAATTTACCACTTGAGATCTTTGCGGGCTCAACTTCATCAGGGGAGAATATGACCTTCTTTGGAGACCCTATGTGGGTCATCTGATACACTGATAAGAGGTTAGAGGCAAGACCTGGAACATACAATACATTGCTGAACTTACCATGGTCAAGATCAATCCTCCCTTTTACCAAACTTTCAGTGAGAGAGTCATCTCCCAGTAAAATTGGTGGACCTTTCAACATGTCAAGTGAGGTGAATGCCTCCTTGGTCGAAACCATATGTCTTGAAGCTCCAGAATCAATGATGAAACTAGGTGAGCTTGATGTTCTAGCAACCAATGCATGAACTCTCTCTCTGTCTTTTGAATTTGATCCTCCTTCTCTCTTCTTTGAGCTGTCAAGAAGGGAGATGCCATTCTTCTCCAGGAGTTGGGTCAGCATGTCAATTTTCTTCTTCATGTAGGAGCTTTCAGGATGATTGCCCTTACTGCAATATGCGCACTTGCTCATTTCTCCTTTGTTCTTCTTCTTTTGGGGGTTCTTTTTGGAACCTTAGGGCTCCTCTGGAGACTTGTTCTTATCTCTCTTTTTCTCAGGTGGCCTCTTAGCTTTCTTCTTGCCTTTTGAATCCACCCTTGAATCTCCAGCAACCAGAGCTTGGTATTTGGAAGGTTTGATGGTGCTCATCATCACCAGTTTATCTTGTTCTTGTGTGAGAGATTCCATGAAATATGCAAGGCTAGGCATTTTCCAGGCTTGAGCTATCAACTTTGTGGCATAGAAGGTTCATACAAACACTGAATAGTTAGGGCCAAGCTTTGAGAGTATGGCCAAAACTAGTTTCTCATCCTTCATTTTGATCCCACACTGTTTTAGCTACAAAACAAGGGCTTTGAACTTGGAAAAATAGAGTTGCAGGGATTCAAAGCTATTGGGACTCAAGGAGATCAATTCATTTTCAATTTGATGTCCCCTCATCTCATCTATCTTACCAAAAATCTCAACAAGATTCTCCCATACTTCATTTGGTGATGTCAATCCATCAAGATGGAAAAGGAGGTCTCTAGATATGCTCAGACACAAGAGACCATAGGCCTCATCCCTCCTGTTGTGCCATTTAATTTTCTCTGTAGCTGCATTGGGATCTGCTTCTATTGCCATAGTCACTCTGTAGAGGCCTTTCGATCTCAACAGTATCTCCATCTCTGCTTTCCATTCAAATAATTTAAATGGAGTCAATATGACCTTCTGAGATTGATCCATAGCTCAGAAATTGTCCCTTCAGTCAGCAGCATGCTCCCAGTCAATGATGTCAAACCTGCAACAACAAATTGGAAGGAGATAAATTGATCTAAAAAGGCTCTGATACCATGTGGAAATTGAACCCAGGATTTAGAACAATTACACTCACAAAAATTGCCAATTACACATGCAAATTACACACAAAAGAGACTGAATAAGGAGCAGAACACTAATCTGTATTGAATAAGTGTACAATATCCAAACCTGTGAAGTCATAGGCTACCACAATAAATAATTACATGAGAGATTCGAATGCATAAGGATGCCATTCGAATTTGGTCAAAAGTAGGCTTATTAAATCTACGAAAATCCCCCATAGGTGCATAAAGCAGTTTTCAAATCAGTCTAGGAGCCCACGAATTGGAAAAATCAATTAGGCAAGCTAATAGATGATGGAAGGACAACTCATACATGCTTTTCATAGGATAAAAGAGTGGAGGATGATGAGGACAAAAAACAAGTTAACTTCACTTAGTCAAACTTTCCTAATTGCCTTAAAACTTAGAAAAAGCAGGCAATAAAGTAGAAAAAACAGACATGCACTAGGAAGGCCAGGAATAAAGTAGATTTGATTCCAAGTGGTTTCCCAAGTGCTCCATGACTCAAATTTAGCAATTTTGACCACTTTGGATGTGTGGAGGACAACTTGCATAAGGTGGAATATGGAAACTAGGTAAATACGACAAAAAATGGATTAATTAATGTCTAAGGTAGCTAACTATGGGTTGATTATTCTAACAATTGGAACCACAACAACGAAAAATGTGGGGAAAACAACAGCCCATGTCTCAACAATGAAGCAACAGGACAAATACATAGCCCGAAATGGAAGAGAAATAAGATTCTCGGCATGGACATGAGGAAAACATACACCGGCCACAAATTGGTATGGAGAACATGCACACATAGAACGTGAATGGATTATTCATAGGGATAAATCGTGGGTGACAGAGGGAACAACTCCTCAGCTCACTGCCTGGGTAAAACGATGTAGAATCCTATGTGTGAGAAGGTGAGAGAACCACCATCTGCATGAGAGTGAGCAATTCCCCCTAGTCTGTGAGTGAGGATGAGCAGAACAATCCGAGAGTGGGAGAGTGGAAGCGTTCCCCCCCCCCCCCCCCCCTGTTTTCCATGCCCACGTCCCAAAGATGACCCAGCTGGTGGAGTGTGCATGTGGGCAAGCCTGCCACCCACCACTACCCAACAATAACTGTCCCCAACTAACAACAACATTTTTAGATGGGTGGTTGACACATGGCTTTTTCCCCATTGGTTCAAGGTTTAACAATTCCCCCCCTTATCCTTGGAAAAATCATGCCCTTTTCAATATAGTTGCATTGACATAGTTGGTTGGGGTTCATTTAATTAAAAATGCATATTTACATGATGCCAAAACTAATATATGCCGTATATCACGATATACCATTGGCAACGATTCCAATCGCCGAAACATAACAAAAACCAAATTGATGGTGGGGATTTTGCCTTTAGCTCCACACCATGATTAATTACAATACACACACACACACACACACACACACACACACACACACACACACACACACACACACACACACACACATATATATATATATATATATATCATGTATATTTAATGCATCGGGGTCAAAACTGGGGTGTTACATTCTCCTCCCCCTTCAATAGCACTGTCCTCAGTGCTTTACAAAATTTGAACAAAATGCTACACTGGTACCACCTCAGTGTTCCGCAGGATTGAACAAAAATGGATGTGCCAATCACATGGCATCCTCCAGCTCCTATGTAGCCTCTTCAGGTTCCTAGTGCTCCCATTACACCTTTACCTACCCTATGGCCCAGTTCTGGAGCATTGTGACCTTCCTATCGAGGATACACATTGGCTCGGTTTGGAACTCTCCCTCGGGTTCCACCTGAATCACATCCCAATTTATCACATGGTTAGGATCATGTACATATATATTAAGCAAAGAAACATGAAAAATATTATGAGCTCTAGTGCTAGCAGGCAATGCAAGTCTATATGCAACTGGCCCTATTCTTTCAAGCACTTCAAACAGCCCACAATATCTTGGTGACAGCTTGGCACAACTTCCAAGCTTCAAGGAACTCTTTCTTGCCCTCACTCTGAGGTAAACATGATCTCCAACACTGAAATCCATGTTCATTCTATGCTTGTCTACATAGTTTTTGTGTCTATCCTGTGCTGCTTTCAAATTCTGCCTGATCTTCACAACCTCTTACTCCATTTCCTTGAGCAATTCTGGACCAATCACAACCCTATTCATTGGATTATCCCAAGTCACCGGTGTCCTACACCTTCTTCCATTCAGAGCTTCATATGGACTCTTCCCCAAGGATGCATGTTGTCCATTGTTATAATCAAACTCTACCAAGTGCAAGTAATCTTCCCACTTGGTTGGTTTGTCCATCACATACATGCGAAGCATATCTTCAAGCACCTGATTAACTCTCTCTATCTATCCATCTGTCTGAGGATGGTATGTAGTGTTGAAGCTTATCTTTGTACCCAAATCTGTAAACAACCCCTTCCAAAAATTGGAAGTGAACTTGACATCTCGTTTAGAGACTATTGCCTTCGGCAGTCCATGCAATTTGAAAATCTCCTTCATGAAGATCTTTGCAATGTCATCAGTATTATGTGTAGACTTCACTGGTATAAAACGTGCTGCCTTTGTCAACTTGTCTACCACAACCATGATGGAATCATGCTGTCTCCAAGTCATTGGCAATCCTGTGATAAAATCCATGGCAATAACTTCCCTTTTCCATTCTGGAACTGGAAAAGGCTGCAACAAACCTGCTGGGTGTTGATGCTCAAGCTTTACCTGCTGACATTTCATGCACCTTGAAATGTATTCAGTCATGTTCTTTTTCATTCCTGGCCAAAAGTACTATTTTTTGGTGGTAGCAATCATCTTCTGGTATCCTGGGTGACCAGGATACAGAGTTTGATGGACTTCATTCATAACAACTCTCCTCAAATCTGCTACATTTGGAATATAAATTCTACCTTTATAAGTAAGAAGTCCATCTTCTTCCAATTTATATCCCTCATATCTCTTCTCAAGACTTTGTTGCTGCAATTTTTCTTTTACCATCTCATACACTTCATCTCCGGCGGTATGATTAACAATCTGCTGCCTCAAATCTGATTGGCAAATACTAAGGAATGCCACATGCATTTCCTGCACCTTCCTGTTGAGTGCATCAACTACCTTATTCACTTTTCCCTTTATGTGCTTGATTTCAAAATCAAACTCACATAAAAAATTCAGCCATCTTGTTTGCCTAGCATTTAGAGTAGGCTGATCAAATAGATACTTCAAACCATAATGGTCTATCCTTAGTTCAAATCTTCTACCCATCAGGTAATGCCTCCACATCTTGAGAGCATGTACTATGGTTGCAAGCTCTAGATCATGAGTGGCATAGTTCTTCTCGTGCTCCTTCAGCTTTCTCGACTCATAACATATCACGTGGTTGTCTTGCATAAGGACTCCTCCAAGCCCTTGTCCACATGCATCAGTACATACCAAAAAATCTTTCTCTGGATTTGCAACTTTCAATATTGGTGCACTGGTGAGAAGATTCTTCAACTGTTGGAAGCTTTCTTCACACCTCGATGTCCATTCAAACTTTATCCCCTTCTTTTGCAAAGAAGTGATGGCATGTGCAACTTTGGAGAATCCTTCAATGAATCTCCTGTAATATCCTGCAAGTCCCATAAAAGATCTTACATCTGTCACATTTCTTGGAGTAGGCCAATTCATAATGGCTTCAATCTTTTCAAGGTCCACAGATATACCTTCTTCTGAGATAATGTGACCCAAGTACTGAATTATATCTCTATAGAAGTCACACTTGCTTAGCTTCACATACAACTGATGCTCCTTGAGCAATTGCAATGTCAATCTCAAATGCTCTTCATGCTCTTCCTCATTCTTAGAATAAACAAGAATGTCATCAAGGAAAACAAGAACAAACTTGTCCAAATACCTGCTGAAGACACTGTTCATAAGGCACATAAACGTAGCTGGTGCATTTGTGAGACCAAATGGTACCACTACAAACTCATAATGTCCATACCTTGTTCTGAAGGCTGTCTTATGAATGTCTTCATCCTTGATTCTCACCCGATGATAACTAGACCTCAAGTCAATCTTAGAAAATAGATTTGCTCCTCTCATTTGATCAAAGAGGTCATCAATCCTAGGCAAAGGATATTTATTCTTCACAGTTACCTTGTTCAACTATCTGTAATCAATACACAACCTAAGTGTACCATCTTTCTTCTTTACAAATAGAAATGGTGCTCCCCAAGGAGACACACTTGGCCTGATATACTTCTTTTCCAACAACTCTTGCAGTTGCATCTTTATCTCTAGCATCTCTAGTGTACTCATCCTGTAGGGTGTCTTGGACACTGGTGCTACTCCTGGCACAATCTCAATTGTGAAATCAATGCCCCTCTTTGGAGGAAGTCCCAGGATCTCATCAGGAAACACATCCTTGAATTCCTGTAACACCTAATAGTCCTCCAACCTAGGAGTTTCATCTTCTATTGTCTCCACAATGTGAGCTGCATACAACTGGCAACCCTTCCTACATAACTTCTTCAACTGCATTGCTGAAACCTATCTTACTTAAATCACCTTTGGAATACCTTTCACAACTACTGGGTTTCCTTCTTCATCCATGCATTCAAAAGTCTTATTGTAACAGTCAAGCTTTACCTTGTGAGCTTCTAACCAATCCATTCCAATGAGAACAACATAGGAACCAAGTGGTAGAACATTAAAATCTACACAAGTGGCCAATCCATTCATGACCAATGGACATTTCTCTACCACTTCACTAACCTTTCTCTTAGTTCTAGTGGCTAGCTGAACTAACCAAGGTTTTCTATGCTCTACTTTCTTAAAAGCACAAATCTCCACTACTCTAGGAGTAATGTAACTGTGAGTAGAACCAGGGTAAATCAAAATAGTAACAGATTGCTCAACAATATTACCTGCAACTTCAACCACAGTTGACTGGTGATCAGCTTGGCGGTCCTCCAGTGCTGCATAAATCCTAGGGACTGCCCTTGCTACTTGACCCACTGTTTCTGCTTCTTGAATGTTGTAAGTTGGACTTGCACTCTCATTCTCGAGTGGACAACTTATCCGCATGTGGGGTCCTCCACATTTTCAACATTGGAGTGGTCCTCTATTCTGCTGTGGATCCTTAGGTTTTTCTCCTATCACTCCAACCGGCTTACTCACAGCTTGGGATGGCTGCGTCTGCTAATTCCTGAAGTTAGAAGGTTTGAAACCTTTCTTTCTTTGGTCAAACTTCTTATTCTTCTTTTCCTTCCATGCCTTATGGTAATCAGGTTTACCTTTGCTTTTCTCATAGCAATACTTAGCCTTCCCTATTGCTTCTTCAAGAGTGCTAGGTTCATAAAACTCAATTTTGTCTTTGTAAGACTGAGGAAATCCACTCAGAAACCGCTGGACCTTCACTTTTTCATCTATGATGTATCGAACATACGTCAACAGCTCCAAAAATTTATTTGCATAATCTTCCATGGTTTGTTGTCCCAATTTCAGCTCATGGAACTCCTTAATCTTGTCATCATAGTACCTGTCAGAGAGGTATTTCTGCTTGAAATACTTCTTGAAATCTTTCCACTTCAGTCTCCTTTCGCTAATCCTCTTTACTTACTTGAAGTGTTCCCACCAAATGGATGTCCTTCCATTCAGATTGAATATGGAAACTCTTGCCTTCATGTTTCTCGAATAATCATGAACTTGAAAGTACTTATTTATCCCAAGAAGCCAAGCTTCAGCCTCTTATCTAGTCTTTAACTCACCATCAAATGTAGGAGGTTTAGCCTTCTTAAATTTATCCCGAGAGTGATCCCTATGGTGTCTCCTTCTTTTTCTTTTACGAGAAGATGAGCTTGAATCCCCGCTGGATTCTTAAGAGTTAGATGATCCACTAAAAGTCCTTATCATTCTCCTAGTACTGTTCTTACTGCCTTCTGGTCTTGCTGTACCCCACCCAGACTCTATCTTCCTTTGCAAGCCTATCAAACTCTGCAACATAGCAACATTCAACTGATGCTGCTCTTCCTAGGCTTTAATCAAGCTTCTCATGGTGGCTGCAACATCTGATGGTGTTTCTTGGAATCTCCTTCCTTTAGACTCAATGTTGTCATTCCCATTACGGGCATTTTCTCCCATGGCATCTCGCGCATGCTCGTAAGAATCTCAAGCATCATATCCATCATGGGTTCTCATAACTGAACCACCACTTACTTACCAAATTGCACTACCTTGACTACTACCCTTGGAGGTCTCTATGATTCTGCAAACATGTTAGTAACACATCTGTTAGATGCATAACATTGATATAATTCAAAATTACTTACCTTCACCTGGAAAAATCATAAAACAACAATTTTTCCCACACACAAAATTTTCTGCCGAGAAATTCACTGAAAAATAGCTTAAATTCGCTGAGAAATCCCACTTGAAAAACTCAAATTTTCCTTTTGCCCAATCGGACCTCTTCCCAACTAAAATTCCGACACTTCGGTTGTCAAACAACTAGTTTTCTACGATGCTCATCGGCGGTCTGATCGCCTATTTTTCTCTGATGTGTCGGCTGCTTAGTTGTCTAAGCTTCTGGGATATGATTGGTGATTCCAAGGACTAATATCGCGGTGGTTGTGTATCGACGATTGGAACCATTAACCACCATAGCATCGGCGAGGAAACTAACTCCCCTAACGTAGTATCGATGATCGGAAGCACTATTCTTTGGGTGGATAGTTCCTTAGGTAGCCGCAACGATAGACTCATAAACAACTAAGTTTTTCTGATGCTTCATCGGTAGTCTCATCAACTAATTTTTTTTCATCGTATTGACGATTTGATCCCCTGTCTCCCGCCGCCATTGCGGCTACTTCCTTATCTATCTCCCGCCGAAACTTCCTTTATCTTTTGCGACGTTTGCCGCCGCATCAGCTGCTCCATCGTTTAATTGTCTTCGATGATGATGATCTTTATCGGATATTCCCTCGACTACACGAGCCGGTGTTTCAGCGGTCTTCGGCTGATCTCCACTGCCCTTTCATCTACTTACTCAACTAATCTTCACCGACACTGCGGCTTCAACTTCAACTATTCTCTGCTGACGTATTGGCTTTGACTTCGGCTATTTTTTGCCGATGTTGATGGTCTGTATCGAACGACCTTTTGACTAAACCAGCCGACGTTTTGGTGATTGCATCCACTAGTTTTCTCTGTTGTTTCGGCGGTCTTCAGTTAAGCTGAGTCGATGTATCGACTCAGGTTTCCTCTAATTTTCGTCGCCGCCAAGGTCTGTGTCAGATGATCTTTGGACTAAGTTTCCTGATGAGCCAACTGTCTTGGCACTTATAAAATTTTCAAAATTATTTTTGCTTACCCCTCGTTGGGTGGCCTTTCGACTATGCTATCCGATGTATCGAGGGAGCTTCCAATTGAGTCCTCCTACGATCCGACGAGCTCGGCACTTAGGAAATTTCAACTGAAAAAAAATTCTGAAGATTTTCTTTCTTTTTCTCCTGCTGGGCAGAAGGTAACTTGCCTCTACTAGTTGATTCATCACGGCCCATTTAGGCCCATGCTACAACATTTGATCTAATACCACAATGTGACGTCCCCGACCCTCTAACCGGCGAAGAGGACGCTACCATGCCATTAACCATCCGGGAAAACCACCCCATGAACATGAACATACATAAAACCGAAATGCTTGAACACAAAACATGCTAAGATACATAATCATTCACATACACAGCGGAAGAAAACATACATTCATTCAACATTCAACATGTTCATTATAATTCATTAACAATAAATATGATTGTAGAAACGAAATGGTCAAGAATACTCATCTTATAAAGAACTCGTCCCACAACTAGCTACGTCGCTGCAACGTTCCACCCAACCATAGGCCAGCGTGGTCCTTAATTTCTCAGCAATGCTGCCACCCCCGAGCTGGGCATGAACCCCCAAGGAATAAGGAACAAGCAGGCTTACACATAGCCAAGGATACACAAAACAGCCAAGTCGACACAATTGGGTTTATCAGGCCATCAACAAATCCGCTAAGCCAACACAGTTAAGTTTATCAGGCCAACAACAAAACAGCCAAGCCAAAACAGTTGGGTTTATCATGCCAACAAGGAGCTGGGAAAAGATGAATGCTAAGCTGGTGAGCTCATTGAAGAGCTAAGGACACCTACACCAGAACTAGCCTGAATTCTAAGACACCCACACACACCCAACACAAGGAAATCAGTCCCTTCTTTGCTACACAGTCCATCAGGCCTTGACCTCCCTTCCAGTGCTATTCAGGGGTTGTGGAGAAGAAAGCCAGCCCTCTAGATTTGTCTATGTGGTTCCCAAACACACCAGGTTTATCAAGCAGAACAAGCCCCCATCCCCACTCCAAACACAGTTCGAAGACCAACCACTGCGTACATGCAACAAACAAGCAATTCACAGCTTGGACAGGGGAAAATTGAACTCTGAGTCATTATTGGCCCTATTGTGGGAAAAATGACTCACAATAACCTACAACAAAGCCAAAACGTAACTAGAACCACAACACCGAACAATGTGGGGAAAACAACAGCCCCTGTCTCAATAATGAAGCAATGGGACAAATACACAACCCGAAATGGAAGAGAAATCAGATTCTCGGCATGGACAGGAGGAAAACATACACTGGCCACAAATCGGTATGGAGAACATGCACACACTAAACATGAACGGATTATTCACAGGGAAAAAATCGTGGGTGACAGAGGGAACAAC
The DNA here is from genome assembly GCA_001517045.1 of Pseudotsuga menziesii. Lineage (NCBI taxonomy): Eukaryota > Viridiplantae > Streptophyta > Pinopsida > Pinales > Pinaceae > Pseudotsuga > Pseudotsuga menziesii. The sequence goes on along the minus strand of LPNX010135633.1, from coordinate 120,844 downwards.
TCCTCAGCTCATTTCCTGGGTAAAATGATGCAGAATCATGTGTGTGAGAAGGTGAGAGAACCACTGTCTGCGTGAGAGTGAGCAATTCCCCCCAGTTTGTGCGTGAGGATGAGCAGAACAATTCAAGAGTGGGAGAGTGGAAGCATCCCCCACTCTTGTTTTCCCTGCCCATGGCCCAAAGATGACCCAGCTAGTGGAGTGTGCATGTGGGAAAGCCTACCACCCACCACTACCCAGCAATAACTATCCCTAACTAACAACAACAGTTTTAGATGGGTGGTTGACACATGGCTTTTTCCCCATTGGTTCAAGGTTTAACAATTCCCCCCCTTATCCTTGGGAAAATCATGCCCTTTTCAATATAGTTGCATTGACATAGTTGGTTTGGGTTCATTTAATTAAAAATTCATATTTACATGATGCCAAGACCAGTATGTGCCACATTTCATGATACACCATCGGTAACGATTCCAATCACCAAAACATAACAAAACCAAATCGATGGTGGGGCATTTTCCTTTAGCTCCACACCATGATTAATTACAATATATATATATCATGTATATTTAATGCATCGGGGTCAAAACCAGGGTGTCACATTCCCCTCCCCCTTCAGTAGCACTGTCCTCAGTGTTTTACAAAATTTGAACAAAAATGCTACACTGGTACCGCCTCAGTGTTTCGCAAGATTGAACAAAAATGGATGTGCCAATCACATGGCATCCTCCAGCTCCCATGTAGCCTCTTTAGGTTCGTAGTGCTCCCATTGCACCTTTACCTACCCTATGGCCCGGTTTTGGAGCATTGTGATCTTCCTGTCGAGGATGTACATTGGCTCGGTTTGGAACTCTCCCTCGGGTTCCACCTGAATCACATCCCAATTTATCACATGGTTAGGATCATGTACATATCTCTTAAGCAAAGAAACATGAAAAACATTATGAGCTCTAGTGCTAGCAGGCAATGCAAGTCTATATGCAACTAGCCCTATTCTTTCAAGTACTTCAAACGGCCCACAATATCTTGGTGACAGCTTGGCACAACTTCCAAGCTTCAAGGAACTCTTCCTTTCCCTCACTCTGAGGTAAACATGATCTCCAACACTAAAATACCTGTTCATCCTATGCTTGTCTGCATAGCTTTTGTGTCTGTCCTATGCTGCTTTCAGATTTTGCCTGATCTTCACAACCTCTTGCTCCATTTCCTTCAGCAATTCTGGACCAATCACAACCCTGTTCACTATATTATCCCAAGTCACTGGTGTCCTACACCTTCTTCCATACAAAGCTTCATATGGACTCATCCCCAAGGATGCCTGTTGTCCATTTTTATAAGCAAACTCTACCAAGTGCAAGTAATCTTCCCACTTGGTTGGTTTGTCCATCACATACATGCGAAGCATATCTTGAAGCACCTGATTAACTCTCTGTATCTGCCCATCTGTCTGAGGATGGTATGCAGTGCTAAAGCTTAGCTTTGTACCCAAATATGCAAACAACCCCTTCCAAAAATTGGAAGTGAACTTGACATCTCGGTCAGAGACTATTGCCTTCGGCAATCCATGAAATTTGAAAATATCCTTCATGAAGATCTTTGCAATGTAATCAGTCTTATGCGTAGACTTCATTAGTATAAAACATGTTGCCTTTGTCAACTTTTCTACCACAACCATGATGGAATCATGCTGTCTCCAAGTCATTGGAAATCATGTGATAAAATCCATGGAAATAACTTCCCATTTCCATTCTGGAACTGGCAAAGTCTGCAACAAACCTACTAGGTGTTGATGCTGAACCTTTACCTGCTGACATTTCATGCACCTTGAAATGTATTCAGTCATGTTCTTTTTCATTCCTGGCCAAAAGTACTATTTTCTGGCGGTAGCAATCATCTTCGGGTATCCTGGGTGACCAGAATACAGAGTTTGATGGACTTCATTCATAACAACTCTCCTCAAATCTGCTACATTTGGAATATAAATTCTACCTTTATAAGTAAGAAGTCCATCTTCTTCCAATTTATATCCCTCATACCTCTTCTAAAGACTTTGCTGCTGCAATTTTTCTTTTACCAGCTCATACACTTCATCTCCGGCAGTATGATTAACAATCTGCTGCCTCAAATCTGATTGGAAAATACTAAGGGATGCCACATGCATTTCTTGCACCTTCCTGTTGAGTGCATCAACTACCTTATTCTCTTTTCCCTTTATGTTCTTGATTTCAAAATCAAACTCACATAAAAAATCCAACCATCTCGCTTGCTTAGCATTCAGAGTAGGCTAATCAAATAGATACTTCAAACCACAATGGTCTGTCCTTAGTTCAAATCTTCTACCCATCAGGTAATGCCTCCAAATATTGAGAGCATGTACTATGGTTGCAAGCTCTAGATCATGAGTGGCATAGTGATTCTCATGCTCCTTCAGCTTTCTCGACTCATAACATATCACGTGGTTGTCTTGCATAAGGACTCCTCCAAGCCCTTGTCCATATGCATCGGTACATACCACAAAATCTTTCTCTAGATTTGCAACTTTCAATATTGGTGCACTGGTGAGAAGATTCTTCAACTATTGGAAGCTTTCTTCACACCTCGATGTCCATTCAAAATTTATCCCCTTCTTTTGCAAAGAAGTGATGGCATGTGAAACTTTGGAGAATCCTTCAATGAATCTCCTGTAATATCCTGCAAGTCCCATAAAAGATCTTACATCTGTCACATTTCTTGGAGTAGGCCAATTCATAATGGCTTCAATCTTTTCAGGGTCCACAGATATACCCTCTTCTAAGATAATGTGACCCAAGTACTGAATTCTATTTCTATAGAAGTCACACTTGCTTAGCTTCACATACAACTGATGCTCCTTGAGCAATTGCAATGTCAATCTCAAATGCTCTTCATGCTCTTCCTTATTCTTAGAATAAACAAGAATGTCATCAAGGAAAACAAGAACAAACTTGTCCAAATACCTGCTGAAGACACTGTTCATAAGGCACATAAACATAGCTGGTGCATTTGTGAGACCAAATGGTACCACTACAAACTCATAATGTCCATACCTTGTTTTGAAGGCTGTCTTATAAATGCCTTCATCCTTGATTCTCACCCGATGATAACTAGACCTCAATTCAATCTTGGAAAATACCTTTGCTCCTCTCATTTGATCAAAGAGGTCATCAATCCTAGGCAAAGGATATTTATTCTTCACAGTTACCTTGTTCAACTGTCTGTAATCAATACACAACCTAACTGTACCATCTTTCTTCTTTACAAACAGAACTGGTGCTCCCCAAGGAGACACACTCGACCTGATATACTTCTTTTCCAACAACTCTTGTAGTTGCATCTTTAGCTCTAGCATCTCTAGTGTACTCATCTTGTAGGGTGTCTTGGACACTGGTGCTGCTCCTGGCACAAGGTCAATTGTGAAATCAATGCCCCTCTTTGGAGGAAGTCCCGGAATCGCATCAGGAAACACATCCCTGAATTCCTGTAACACCTGATAGTCCTCCAACCTAGGAGTTTCATCTTCTATTGTCTCCACAATGTGAGCTGCATACAATTTGCAACCCTTCCTACAGAACTTCTTCAACTGCATTGCTGAAACCTGTCTTACTGAAATCACCTTTGGAATACCTTTCACAACTATTGGTGTTCCCTTCTTCATCCATGCATTTAAAAGTCTTATTGTAACAATCAAGCTTTACCTTGTGAGCTTCTAACCAATCCATTCCAATGAGAAAATCATAGGAACCAAGTGGTAGAACATTAAAATATACACAAGTGGCCAATCCATTCATGACCAATGGACATTTCTCTACCACTCCACAAACCTTTCTCTTAGTTCTAGTGGCTAGCTGAACTAACCAAGGTTTTCTAAGCTTTACTTTCTTAAAAGAACAAATCTCCACTACTCTAGGAGTAATGTAACTGTGAGTAGAACCAGGGTCAATAAAAATAGTAACAGATTGCTCAACATTCTTACCTGCAACTTCAACCACAGTTGACTGGTGATCTGCCTGGTGGTCCTCCAGTGCTGCATAAATCCTAGGGACTGCCCTTGCTACTTGACCCACTGTTTCTGCTTCTTGAATGTTGTAAGTTGGCCTTGCACTCTCATTCTCGAGTGGACAACTTCTGTGCATGTGGGGTCCTCCACATTTCCAACATTGGAGTGGTCCTCTATTCTGCTGTGGATCCTTAGGTTTTTCTCCTATCACTCCAACCGGCTTACTCACAGCTTGGGATGGCTACTTCTGCTGATTCCTGAAGTTAGAAGGTTTGAAACCTTTCTTTATTTGGTCAAACTTCTCTTCTTGTCCTTCCATGCCTTATGGTAATCAGGTATACCTTTGCTTTGCTCATAGCAATACTTAGCTTTCCTTATTGCTTCTTCAAGAGTGCTAGGTTCATAAAACTCAATTCTGTCTTTGTAAGACTGAGGCAATCCACTCAGAAACCGCTGGACCTTCACTTTTTCATCTCTGAAGTACCGGACATACCTCAACAGCTCCAAAAATTTATTTGCATACTCTTCCATGGTCTGCTGTCCCAATTTCAGCTCATGGAACTCCTTAATATTGTCATCATAGTACCTTTCAGAGAGGTATTTCTGCTTGAAATACTTCTTGAACTGTTTCCACTTCAGTCTCCTTTCGCTGATCCTCTTTACTTGCTTGAAGTGTTCCCACCAAATGGATGTCCTTCCATTCAGATTGAATATGGAAACTCTTGCCTTCATGTTTCCCAAATAATCCTAAACTTGAAAGTACTTCTTTATCCCAAGAAGCCAAGCTTCAGCCTCTTGTCCAGTCTTTACCTCACCATCAAATGTAGGAGGTTTAGCCTTCTTAAATTCATCCCGAAAGTGATCCCTATGGTGTCTCCTTCTTTTTATTTTATGAGAAGATGAGCTTGAATCCCCACTGGATTCTTCAGAGTCAGATGATCCACTAGAAGTCCTTATCCTTCTCCTAGTACTACTCTTACTGCCTTCTGGTCTTGTTGTACCCCGCCTAGAGTCTATCTTCGTTTGCAAGCCTATCAAACTCTGCAACATAGCAGCATTCAACTGATGCTGCTCTTCCTAGGCTTTAATCAAGCTTCTCATGGTGGCTGCAACATCTAACGGTGTCTCTTGGAATCTCCTTCCATTAGACTCAATGTTGTCATTCCCTTTATGGGCATTTTCTCCCATGGCATCTCATGCACGCTCGTAAGAATCCCGAGCATCATATCCATCATGGGTTCTCATAACTGAACCACCACTTACTTACCAAACTGCATTACCTTGACTACTGCCCTTGGAGGTGTCTATGATTCTGCAAACATGTTAGTAACACAACTGTTAGATGCATAACATTGATATAATTCAAAATCACTTACCTTCACCTGGCAAAATCATAAAACAACAATTTTTCCCACACACAAAATTTTCTCCTTTTTTAGCCTTGTAATCCACTGACAATCTGTCGAGAAATTCACTGAAAAATAACTGAAATTCACTGAGAAATCCCACTTGAAAAACTCAAATTTTCCTTTTTCCCAATCGGACCTCTTCCCAAATAAAATTTCAACACTTCAGCTGTCAAACAACTAGTTTTCTCCGATGCTCATCGGCGGTCTGATCGTCTATTTTTCTCTGATGTGTCGGTTGCTTAGTTGTCTAAGCTTCCGGGCTATTATCGGCAATGCCAAGGACTAATATCGTGGTGGTTGTGTATCAACGATCGAAACCGTTAACCGCTACAACATCGGCGAGGAAAATAACTCCCCTAATGCAGTATCGACGATCGGAAGCACTATTCTTCGTGTGGATAGTTCCTTAGGTAGCCGCAACGGCGGAATCACAAACAACTAAGTTTTTTTGACGCTTCATCGGTGGTCTCATCAACTAATGTTTTTTCATCGTATCGACGATTTGATACCCTATCTCCCGCCGCCATTGCGGCTACTTCCTTATCTATCTCCCATCGAAACTTCCTTTATCTTCCGTTGACGTTTGCCATTGCACCGGCTGCTCCATCGTTTAATTATCTCCAATGACGATGATCTTTATTGGATATTCCCTCGACTACATGAGCCAGTGTTTCAGCGGTCTTTGGCTGATCTCCGTCGCCGTTTTAGCTACTTACTCAACTAATCTTCGCCGACACTGCGGCTTCAAATTCAACTGTTCTCTACTGACGTATCGGCTTTGACTTCAGCTATTTTTTGCCGACGTCGATGGTCTGTATCAGACGACCTTTTGACTAAACCAGCTGATGTTTTAGCAATTGCATCCACTAGTTTTCTCCATTGTTTCGGCGGTCTTCAGTTAAGCTGAGCTGATGTATCGGCTCAGGTTTCCTCTAATTTTCGCTGCCGTCGGGGTCTGTGTCGGATGATCTTCCGACTAAGTTTCCCGATGAGCCAACGGTCTTGGCACTTAGAAAATTTTCAAAATTATTTCTGCTTTCCCCTCGTCGGGTGGCCTTTCGACTATACTATCCGATGTATCGGGGGAGCTTCCAACTGAGTCCTCCTACGATCCGACGAGCTCGACACTTAGGAAATTTCAACAAAAAAAAAATTCTAAAGATTTTCTTTCTTTTTCTCCTGCTGGATAGAAGGCAACCTGCCTTTGCTAGCTGATTCATCACGACCCATTTAGGCCCATGTTGCAGCATTTGCTCTGATACCACAATGTAACATCCCTGACCCTCCGACTGACGAAGAGGACGCTACCATGACATTAACCATCTAAGAAAACCACCCCATGAACATGAACATACATAAAATCGAAATGCTTGAACACAAAACATGCTAAGATACATAATCATTCACATACACAGCAGAAGCAAACATACATTCATTCAACATTCAACATGTTCATTATAATTCATTAACAGTAAATATGATTGCAGAAACGAAATGGTCAAGAATACTCATCTTATAAAGAACTCGTCCCGCAACTAGCTATGACGCTGCAACATTCCACCCAACCATAGGCCAGTGTGCTCCTTAATCTCTCAACAATGCAGCCACCCCCAAGCTGGGCATGATCCCCCAAGGAATAAGGAACAAGCAGGCTTACACATAGCCAAGGATACACAAAACAACCAAGTCGACACAATTGGGTTTATCAAGCCATCAACAAATCTGCCAAGCCAACACAGTTAGGTTTATCAGGCCAACAACAAAACAGCCAAGCTAACACAGTTGGGTTTATCACGCCAACAAGGAGCTGGGAAAAGCTGAATGCTAAGCTGGTGAACTCATTGAAGAGATAAGGACACCTACACTAGAACTAGCCTGACTTCTAAGACACCCACACACACCCAACACAAGGAAATCAGTCCCTTCTTTGCTACATAGTCCCTCAGGCCTTGACCTCCCTTCTAGTGCTATTCAGGGGTTGTGGAGAAGAAATCCAGCCCTATAGCTCTGTCTGTGTGGTTCCCAAACACACCAGGTTTATCAAGCAAACCAAGCCCTCATCCCCACTCTAAACACAGTCCGAAGGCCAACCACTGCATACATGCAGCAAACAAGCAATTCACAGCTTGGACAAAGGAAAATCGAACCCTGAGTCATTCTTGGCCCTATCGTGGCCAAACAACTCACAATAACCTACAACAAAGCCAAAACGTAATTGGAACCACAACAACAAACAATGTGGGGAAAACAACAGCCCCTGTCTCAATAATGAAGCAATGGGACAAATACACAACCCAAAATGGAAGAGAAATCAGATTCTCGGCATGGACAGGAGGAAAACATACACTGGCCACAAATCGGTATGGAGAACATGCACACACAGAACATGAACAGATTATTCACAGGGAAAAAATCGTGGGTGACAGAGGGAATAGCTCCTCAGCTCGCTGCCTGGGTAAAACGACGCATACTCATGTGTGTGAGAAGGTGAGAGAGCCATCGTCTGCGTGAGAGTGAGCAATTCCCCCCAGTTTGTGCCTGAGGATGAGCAGAACAATCTGAGAGTGGGAGAGTGGAAGCATCCCCCCCCTCTTGTTTTCCTTGCCCACGACCCAAAGATGACCCAGATGGTTGAGTGTGCGTGTGGGCAAGCCTGCCACCCACCACTACCCAACAATAACTATCCCCAACTAACAACAACATTTTTAGATGGGTGGTTGACACATGGATTTTTCCCCATTGGTTCAAGGTTTAACAATTTCCCCCCTTATCCTTGGGAAAATCATGCCCTTTTCAATATAGTTGTATTGACATAGCTGGTTGGGGTTCATTTAATTAAAAATGCATATTTAATGTGTCGTATATCACGATATACCATTGGCAACAATTCCAATCGCCGAAACATAACAAAAACCAAATCGATGGCGGGGCTTTTGCCTTTAGCTCCACACCATGATTAATTACAATATATATATATATATATATATATATATATATATCATGTATATTTAATGCATCGAGGTCAAAAAAGGGGTGTTACACTTTCTCTCTGGTAAAGACCCTAACACGTATTGATTACAATAATTTATTTATTGTCATGGAATACACTCAGTTAAGGATAAAAAGATGTACAGTCAATAGGTATATATGTTCTAGGTAAGGGTATTTGTATATTCTTGAAATAAATTCAATTAAAATCCCTACTTAGGTCATTAAACCAAATGGTTCAAATAAAACTAAAACAACAGTGCAACCAAAAATAGATTTGAGAATACAAACCCTAGAGTAATTCCTTTAAGATATCATCATATTATTCATGGAAATATCATGAAATACCCAACAAGAATTTCCTAATCTTTCTTACCACGTTCGGTACTATCTAGAAAAAACTTTGTTCAAGAAGTTACAAATCTTTATAGGTATTTAGAAAAAGCATATAGCCAAGTAAAGAACGATGGAACCCATTAATAACCAACGAAATTTATATTATAACCAGATACCTAGTTTAATGAGAATCCCAAACATATCTACTAACATTTAAAAATTGGATTATGGATATTCAACTGAATTGACAGTCATAGGATACTATTTTAAAGATAAACGAGAGTCTAAGGTTACCCAACAAGTTATGAACCTCCGTACGCAGGGAAGAGAAGAAAAATGAACCCTAGAGACATGCGTGAAGAGGAATTAGCATTCCTCTTACCTTTTCCTCTCTAAAACAATTGTGAAAGAATCTGAGTACACGGGCTTATCGAGACAGAGTTGAGCTATGGAATTCTTGTAAATCTCCATCCCTTATAATCCATATCCTTAGACGAAAAATCCATTGAATAAATATCTTGCATTCGAATAAAATCATTTAAGGAATTTTTACTATAGAATTTGTTACCTTCCAGACTAGTCTGATATGACTGGTCATACGTATAAACACAACTGAACTAAGCATATGAAAGAGTGAATAACCTCCATAAATACTCGACGATTGCACAATCATAAAATATGAGGAGGAAGCCCCATTTCCTGAAAATGACCACACCTTTGTTTTAATCTCATTCCTTATCAAATGGTGAAGGAACTGTATCGTGATTGAGTTGTGAAAGCATCACCTATCAAACCCTTCCTGCAATTTAGCCACACCAAGAACTATAATCGTGAAAGGACTTGAAACAAAAATTTATAGCTGTATCATGGCTATGCCATGAAAGTATTGGAGACTAAGCCTTGCAAGTGCAAGGGAAAAATGAGAACTTGAGCTGGTGAAAATACTCAATAAACACTCCTTACAAGGTAACTACAATAGAGCAGTGGAATACAATTGTAAAGCACTATGAAGGAGGGGAAAATGCTGCCACGTTTTTTAGTTATTAATTTTCAACGAAGGGAAAAGAGGAAACATTCCAATGACACGTATTTCAACCCTTGAACCAAGTTTCCATCGAGAGTGAAAGTAAACCTATGGACATCAACATCTGGTGTTATCTCATAGCTAAGTAAGCCTCATGACTAGTGATCCAACACAGTTATAAAGCTTAGGATTTTAATAAAGGTAATTTCCTTAAGCTAGGTAGCTTATAACCATATTCTATACCTTGGATATATATATATATAGTTTTTACTTTTATAAAGAAAAATTTTGTAAATTTTTCTAGGTACATTACAAATGGTATCATAGCAAGGTTAAAATACTTGGACCAAATGGTTCATCACACATTTACTTAGTTATATATGTAAATATAAATTTTCATAGATAACTAAAACATAAATTTTGAAATAACAAATTCAATACTCGTTGCACATAGACTTATCGATGGCTGAACTAGGACAAATCATGGAAGAAGAACCTATACCTGAGGGAATGGCGGTATTGGAAAATGAAAGTCTCTACGTAGAACTTGAGGCAAAACGCAACGATGAGATACAATAATAAATGTTAGAAACAATGCGAAGTTTAAAGGCATATTTAGACAGTCTTAAGGCCGGTAATGTCAACGTGATGACTACTAAATCTGATTAGGAAGAGATAAATGAGATAATTTTGAAGAGATTATAGACCAAGCACCACAAAAAATAATGGTAAAAAATCTTGTAGTACTGGAAAAAAAGAAAAGAAAATACGAAAAAGTTACGGCAGTGAGGAAACCACAGATAATCTTCAATTAAATGGTAAGGAATTAAATAAAGACAATGAAACAAAATACAAGAAAAAAAAAAGGAAGAACTGTGGAATTACAAGGATAATTTAAGAAATTGAGACCTCCGATGTTTGATGGGGAATCTGAAGAGGTTGTAGAAGCTTGGTTTCTTAACATAAAAATATTTTTTCAAGTATACAATTATGATGACAATTTGAAGGCACGTTTGGCTATTTTCCAGCTAAGTGGGAAAGCTGCTCTATGGTGGTAGGAAGCAAAGAGTGTAAATAACATACGTAGTAAGGATTTAAGCTAGAAGTTTTTTAAAAAACTATTTAAAAATAAATACATGTCAGAACAATACTGCGATAAAAAATACAAAGAGTTTAATGACTTGAGATCGGGACAGTTAACTATGGAGGAATTCGTGACTAGTTTTGTGAATTTACAATGTTACATACCATGTTTGAAGGATGAAAAAGAGAAAGTGTATCGGTTGATTAGTTGCTTACCTCAATCTTACAAGGATAAGATTGAATTTGACATTCCCAAAACTATGGGCAAAGCAATTAGGAAGGATAAATTATGCTATCTTATGTTTAAACAAATATATGAATTGAACAAAACCTGGCAAAATAAAAGGAATGAAAAAATCGTTAGTGCAAGAAAGGATTTAAACCTTCCCCATTTAGGAAAGAAACAAGAAGCTATACAAATAACAACTACAATAGGCTAGGTTCAACCACAAACAATAGAACAAAGGGTACATGAACTTTTAATAGTGGAGGGAATAACAACTCAAAGGGAATCAAATGTTGGGGTTTTAATGGACCTCGTTTATATAAAAAATGCCCCCACAATCCTAACAAAAAAATTCCCCCCATTAAACATGCTGCAAGAAGCTTCTACAGTCAATGATATAGCCATAAATATACCCAGAAACAATGTTGCTTTGGAAGATCAAAAGGCAGATCATTAAACCACCATGTTGGAAGTAGAAGGTAAAATTCTAAACATATATGTTTTTATTCTTATTGATTCAAGAGCTAGTTTAAATTACATTGCACCAAGAGTAGTTGAGAAATGTAAGCTTTTAAAGGAGAAACAAAGAAATGCATGGCTGGTACAATTATCAAGAGGGGGGAAGATGAAAGTTATAGAATTGGTAAAAGACTGTAAACTAAGTTTTAATGAAATGGACACAACAACTAACTTAAACACACTTCCTTTAGGATCTTATGACATCTTGATTAGCATGGATTGACTAGACTCTCATAAAACCATCATCAACTGTTTGCGTAAATTTTTTGATTGTATGGACAAAAAGAGTAAATATGATACCATACAAGGAATCTACAGACCTATATCTATACAAAAATTTTCCACTATGCAGCGTAAAAAGTGTTTCAAGAAAGGATGCCAACTTTATGCAATCAAAGTAGTAGAGAATGAACCTGAGAAGTTAAAAACAACAATGGATCAATTTCCTATTCTTAAGGAATTTTAGGATGTATTTCTTGATGAGATATCAGGACTACATCCTAAGAGAGATTTAGAATTTACTATAGATTTAATTCCAGGATCAACACCTATATCACGACCCCCTTACCGTATGAGTATTCCAGAACCGACGGAGCTAAGAATGAACCTACATGAGTTACTTGACAAGAAGTACATTCGACCTAGTGTGTCACCTTAGGGAGCACCAGTTCTGTTTGTAGAAAAGAAATACAATACTTTTAGAATATGTATAGATTACATACAACTGAACCAAATGACAGTTAAAAACAAATATCCATTACTGGCAATTGATGACTTGTTTGATCAAGTTAGGGGAGCCAATATTTTATCAAAAATTGATCTCAGATCAGGTTATCATAAAGTACGGGTTAAAGATGAAGAAATTCACAAAACTACATTTTGAACAAGATATGGATATTATGAAATTGTTGTTATGCCTTTTGGGTTAACTGGCACTCCAACAACATTTATGAGTATGATGAATAATGTGCAAGAAGATTGTTGGACATTTTTGCTAGTGTTCATTGATGGTATTTTGATATATTTGAAAAGTGAGAAAGAACATTGAGACCATTTATAAATGGTTTTGTAAACTTTGAGAGAACATAAGCTATATGCAAAACTTAGTAAATGTGATTTTTATAAAAACTAAATACAATATTTGGGACATGTCATCTCATAAAAGGGTGTAGCATTTGATCCAACGAAAATCAAGGCTATTATAACATGGTATGTACTGAAAGATGTACACGATATTAGATCATTCATGGGGTTAACATGATACTGTCACAAATTTATAGAGAATTTTTCAAAAATAGCTCACCCTATAACTACTATTCGAAAGAAAAGTGTTAAATTTGTGTGTAGTCAACATTTTCAAGATAGATTCGATAAATTTAAACCTTTACTGACAACAACACCTATATTAAGAATTGTTGATCCTAACAAATATTTTGTAGATGCACTGATGCAAGTAAAGATGGTCTGGGAGGGGTTTTGACTCAAGATGGTCACGATATTTGTTATGAATCCATGAAATTGAAGGAGCATGAGAAAAATTATGTAGTACATGATATGGAATTGGCAGCCATCATCCATGCTCTTAAAATTTGGCGACACCATTTGATGTGAAATAAGTTCTTGTTGTTGACAGATAATATTGGGTTAAAATATATGTTTGATAAAAAAAAATTAAATGCATGCCAAGCCATATGTCTTGCATTTCTGAGTGAATATGATTTTGAAATTAGGCATATAAAAGGAAAATAAAACATTGTAGCAGATGCTCTTAGTCGGCAACAACATGAATTGCACACAGTAGCAATTAGTGGGCATGAGTCAGAATTTTAAAACTTGTTGAAATCAGTATATGGTAATGATTTAGAATATAATAAGTTGAGGGAAAAATGTTTGAACATGTCTGATATTACTGAGGAAAGTGCATATCTGATAGATGCAGAAGGATTTCTGCGTTATAACAACCGAATCTATGTACCCAATCAATTAAATATAAAAAAAATATATCTTTAGGGAGCTCCATGATAATCCTTATGCTGGACATCAAGGATACCTAAAAATCATATTAGCTTTAAAGAAAGAATTGCATTTTCCCAATATGAAAAAATAATCAGTTGAGTATGTTGCTCAGTATTTTACATGCCAACATGTTAAGGTTGTTCATCAACATCCAGCTGGACTATTGCAACCTATACCCATTCCAGAATGGAAATGGGAAACTATAACCATGGATTTTATAACTGAACTACCTAAAACAAGGAAACAACATGATTCAATTATGGTTGTAGTAGATAAACTAAGAAAATCAACACAGTTTGTACCCGTAAAATTAACTTATAAAGCCATAAATATCACTGACATATTTATGAAGAAAAATTTCAGACTTCACGGAATACCAAAGATCGTCATCACTAATCTAGATTCAAAATTTACCTCAAACTTTTGGACACCATTATTTAAAGGTATGGATACAAAATTGAATTTTAGTACACCATATCAACCTCAAACAAATGGTCAAATTGAACGGGTAAATCAAATACTAGAGGATATGCTGAGGTTGTATGTAATGAATCAACCAGGTAAGTGGGAAGACTATATTCATCTAGTGGAATTTGCTTACAATAAAAATTATCAAGCTTCCCTCAAAATGATCCCTTTTGAGGTATTGTATGGAAGACAATGTAAAGTACCCTTGAGTTGGGGTAATCTTGAAGATAGGATGGTTTTGGGACCATACATGCAGCACATATGGAAATAATGGTAAGACAAATAAAACAAAAATTAAAGGCTGCACATGATAGACAAAAAAGTTACACCGAGAGAAAAAGGACAGATAAAGAATACAATGTGGGGGAACATGTTCTTAAGGATAAAACCAAAGAAAAGTACCTTAAGAACATTATTATATGCCAATATTGCACCTTAATATGTGGAACCCTTTTAAGTATTGGCTAGAGTGGGTCCTATAGCTTATCAACTAGATCTACCTCCACACATAAAAATTCATGATGTTTTTCATGTCTCATCACTAAAAAAATACATTGCTGATAAATCTCATATAATTGTTTGGAACAATGTACAGGTGGAACCAGAGGGAGACTTTCACATGGAACCAATGCACATCCTGGATAGGAGAGTGGTCGTGCTTCATAAACAAACTATTGTACAAGTTAAAGTTCAATGGGAGTCGCTTATGCTCCAGAAGAAGCTACATGTGAAAGAGAGAATGTTATGAAACAAGTTTATCCGATTTTATTTCAAATTTTAAATAATACTGAATAGTACAGAGGATGGTGTAATACTTTAGTGGGGGAGGATTGTAATACCCCTAGTAACATTGAGAGTAATATTGCTTTGTGATAACTAATAGATGTTGTAAAAACATTATTTATTAAGTAAATCACGAATTTTTGGAAACGGAAGTTGGCAAACCATGTAATTAATTGACATAACCTAAGGTTGTGTTCGTAACTGAATACTCAATTATCTTGAAGAAGACAAGTGGTCAGTCTTAGGAGGAGGCAATTACTAGCTATTAATCTCTAGGAAAAAGAGGAAATGCATACAGAACAATAAATGAATGAGAATAGAGCTCCTAGAGAGCACTAAAAGGGTGCAAGCTCTTAATTAGGTTATTGAAAATAGTGTAGAGCTGCGAGAGAACACTTGTAAAGTGTTAGGATCTGAAATAAGAACCACTAGTGATAACCTAGAAGTGTGCTAGGTTCTGTAAGTAACTGACTTTGACTAATGACGGGTGGCGACTTCATAAGCTAAGGAAGTGACATGAGCTGTGGTTCTAGGCAAGGGCATAGAAACTCTGTAGATTGAAACATAATTCCAAATTTTCCTAGGTTGGGAGGAGCGTGGTTGCTTAAATTATAGTTTCACTCTCGAAACATTCAGATATGCCCAACTTAAACCTAATATTTGTATATTTATTATAGTAATCTTATTAATTTTTAATGAGTACGCATGGAAAATGTTTGATTATGCAATCCATAATGGTTGTACAATATTTGTTTATGGACATAAAGTAGACTAGTATTTTATGCTCACAGTTTCTTACCAATGATTTTAAGTAGCGTTTTTTATTTTGTTTTAGTTGCGTAAGTATCTTTCTCTTTGACAAAAACCCTAAGACATATTGATTACAATCATTTCTTTATTGTCATGGAATACACTCAGTTAAGGATAAAAAAAATGTACACGCAATAGGTATATATGTTTTAGGTAAGGGTATTCGTAGATTCTTGAAATAAAGTCAATTAAAAACCCTACTTAGGTTGTTAAACCAAATGGTTCAAATAAAACTAAAACATTAGTGCAACCAAAAATAGATTTCAGAATACAAACTCTAGAGTAATTCCTTTAAGATATCATTATATTATTCATGTAAATATCATAAAATACCCAGCAAGAATTGCCCAATCTTTCTTACCACGTTCGATACTATCTAGCAAAAAAACTGTTAAAGAAGTTACAACTCTTTACAGGTATCTAGAAAAAGAATATATCTGGGTAAAGAATGATGGAACCCATTAATAACCAACATAATTTATATTTAACCAGATACAAAGTTTAATGACAGTCCCAAACAACTCTACTAACATTTAAAAACTTGATTATGGATGTTCAACTGGATTGACAGTCGTAGGATACTATTTTAAAGATAAACGAGAAAATAAGGTAACCGAACAAGTTATGAACCTATGCAAGCAGGGAAGAGAAGGAAAAGGAACCATAGAGACATATGTGAAGAGGAACTAGCATTCCCCTTACCTTCTCCTTTCCAAAACAACTATGAAAAAATCTGAGTACACGAGCTTACCGAGATAGAATTGAGCTTTGGAATTTATGTAAATCTCCATCCGTTACAAGCCATATCTGTAGATGATAAATTTAGTGAATAAATATCTTGCATTCAAATAAAACCATTTAAGGAAATTTTACTATAGAATTTGTTACTTGCTAGACTAGTCTGATATTAGTCATCGGATGTATAAACACAACTAAACTAAGCATATGAAAGAGTGAATAACCTCTAGAAAGCCCCGACGATTGTAAAATCATCAAATATGAGGAGGAATCCCTAATTCCTAAAAATTACCACACCTTTGTTTTAATCTCATTCCTTATCAAATGGTTAAAGAATTGTATCGTGATTGTGCCATGAAAGCATCGCCTATCAAACCCTTCTTGCAATCTAGCCACACCAAGAACTGTAAACGTGAAAGGATTTGAAGCAAAACTCCATAGCCGTATCATGACTATCCCAAGATAGTATTGCAGACTAAACCTCGTAAGCATAAGGGAAAAATGAGAACCCGAGTTGGTGAAAAGACTCAATAAACACTACTTACAAGGTAAGTACAATAGAGCAGTGAAATACAATTGTAAAGCACTCTGAAGGCGGAGAAAATGTTGCCACGTTTTTGAGTTATTAATTGTCAACGAAGGCACAAGAGGCAACATTCCAAACAACGACATGTATTGCATCCCTTGAACTAAGTTTCCATCGAGAGTGAAAGTAAACATACGGACATCAACATCTCGCGTTAGCTCATAGTTAAGTAAGCCTCATAAGTGGTGATCCAACATACTTATAAAGGTCAAGAGTTTAATAAATAATTTTCTTAAGCTAGTAGCTTATAACATATTCTATACCTTGGCTATATATATATATAAATAATAGTTTTTATTTTTAATAAAGAAAAACTTTGTAAATTTTTGTAGGTACATTACGAAAGCAAAGCAGTATAAAGTATTTATAATAAAAAGGATATAAATTATTTTAATCTTGTTAAAACTTAAACTAGTTTTTTTTGTATATATAAGGATAAATGATAATAGTTTTCCAATCTTACGTATTAAAAATCACCAATTTCTACTTTCAATAATTTATTACCTATTATTTTTTAGCATTTGTTAATTACCTTTGTTTAACAATCATTGCCTACCTACTACTTCTCTACATTAATTGCTTGCCACCACTCAACAATCATTGCCTACCTACTACTTCTCTACATTAATATCTTACCACCACTCAACAATCATTATCTTGAGAGCTCAACAATATTTACCTACTATGTTACCCTACTACAAAATATATGACACTTGTCCCAACAAATAATGCTCATGTCTACAACTATAAAAAGGGATAACACATATCGACGCACTGAAAAATAATATTATTAATACAATATTTAATAAAAGATGTAGTTGGATGATGATAAATGAGAATAAAAATAGTCTAATTTTGCATGCTTTCCTATCAAACAATATTGACATATATGTGAGATTGTGCATGACAAAAAAATTGCTATGAGGTGGAGTTGGAACATGAACATGCAGAATTTCATAATTGATTCTTGGACCATCAACCCAAGGTTGTGCTCATGTTGCCATTAGAAAGAAATCAATCATGATTTTTTAATTATTAACCAACCCAAGGTTGTACTGATCCTGTATGCCAACACGAGCAGAAGTAGCCTTTATGTGTGGCACAGTGTTTATCTTCCCTGCATTTACACATTTTCTCCAATGCACATCCTTCTCTCAGCACTTCAATTCTTTTTCAAACATTAATGGATATAGTTTCTCCAATGCACATCGCTCTCTCAACACTCCAATTCTTTTTCAAATATTAATAAGCATATCCATTGTTGCTGCGTGTTTTCCTGTATACAAAATAATATTAAAAAATTAATTTACAAATAATTGAACAATATTTAACTAAGTAATGCATTAATAAGCATATCTATTGTGCTACATGTTTTCCTCTATACAAAATAATATTAAAAAATTAATTTAGAAATAACTGAACAATACTGAAATAAGTAATGATGTAGGAAAACAAATTGGATATTAGTATTTTCCACAATTTCTTTATAAGAAATATTTATGAACAACTATCTTTCTAGGTTGTAACTTCTTGTAATTCAACTCAAATTGGATATTACTATTTTTCACAATCCTATGTAAAAAAAATTATAAACAGCTTTTTATGAATTAGAGTGGTTATGTTCAATTTTCAAATTTGATTTTTTTTATTTTCTTTATTAGTATAAATTTAATTTTTTTTTCTAATTATACACGACTTTCCTTTATGATAGAGATTAAATCAAAACTGTTTGTATGATTCAGACCATGTTAAATTACCTAAATTCCTTCGATAAAAAATAATAAACAATAAAAGAACTTGAAAGCTAAACTCACAATATTTTTGAATAATTATTTATTTATTTATAAATTGTATTATTTTCTAAATTCTATAATATAATTTATAGAATATTTATTTATAAATTATATTATTTTCTAAATTCTATAACATAATTTATATTTAAAAAGTTACATAAATGTTAATTATTTTAATAGAGGTTAATATTTTAAATTTACTTAAATATTAAAAATCTACAAATTTATGTTTAAATAGTTACATAAATATAATTATTTTACTAAAAGTTAATATTTTAAAACATTGTGAGGGATTTTGGATCTCCAATGATTTATTTAAAACATTGTGAGGGATTTTGGATCTCCAATGAGCATGATCCCACAACCTTGGTTTTAAATGGATTTAAAGAACGGGATCAAATTACCATTCACTCAATCTTATTATTAATATATTAACAAACCTAGTTAGTAGACTTTAATGCGCACTTGAAAATAAAACTACAACTGCCGTCGCATTGAAACGTGCTCAAGAGGTTGATTGCCATTACTATGCACCACATTCAACGAAGGTAGCCCACACTTCTTGGCAAATTATGCATATGAAAGTCAATACAATCAATACAATCATATATATATATATATTTTTATGATGTTATAATAATGATGCTATTAATTTTGAATAACAAGGCCACGACACTTCTTTATGTATCATGTGCGACGTACACATTTAGGCCGCCACGTTAACATCAGAGCACGACACTTCTTTATGGTATCACGTGTTCTTAATGGTATCATCTGCCAATGACACTTTTAGGCTGTCACGTCATCTTTACCAACTTTTTTTAAAATTTATTATTTTGTCGTAATTAATGAGGAGGAAAACATTTTGGAGCTAACTAGGAGACGATTTTCACTTTTCGGTTAATTTTTAACCTCGGATGAATTTAACTCATAAAATTTTGTAATTTTTGTTGTTGGTTAGGTTATTTTAAATGTAAAAATGAAATCACATTATGACAAAAGAAACCTCTAAGCATCCACACTATGTAAGATCTAGCAATGTTTTTGTACATTTTGAAAATTCCGTGAAGATTTATAGCCAGAAACTAGTTAAAACCAGTAGTTAGACCACTGGAAACATTTTGTTTTCCCTTTTCTTGATATTTTTTATCTTTATGGTAAGACTTGTTTGGAGTTTTAGGGTTTAAAAAATATTACAAGTTTTAGGGTTTAAAATATATTACAACAACCACCGAGATAGAAATAAAGCTCAAGTCCTTGCAAGAAGTGATAAATTTTGACCAGCAAAATATGGTTTAAAATTTTGATTAATCAACATTTATAAAGAGTGATAAAATTTCTAAAACTTAATTTTGAAAGGCTGTAAAATTTATAAACTATCATTATATTACTAATAGTATTAATATATTTATTTCATAAAAGACAAGATTTTCTAAGTTTTAAAGTCCAAACTATACATTCACTAAAAATTATAAACGTCTATTAAATTAAAATTATTTTTTTATTTGTAAGTTGCATTGATTTGCTCAATGCTCATTGATTGCATTAACATAGTTTGGAGTTGGAAGGTAGAACTCATGGGAGTTAGAGGGACTTGGAAACATAGTTCCATAGTTATTTACATTATAAGAGGTAATGCACTATATTTTTGGCTTAACATTTACCTATTTGTTTAGATTTACAGATTTACTTGAAATTTATGATTTTGAAGAATTGAAATAGAGTATGTTTGTGTATTTTTTAATAATTTTAAATAACATTGATAATGTAAGTGTAGTGTTTGTATATAGTGGTTGATTCCATAGTTTTGGTAATTATATAAATTCAGATTCAAAGAGTATTGATTAATTCTCCAAAACTCCAATTGAAATTGAAATTGAAATTGAAATAAACATCTCTTATATTTCTCTTACCGTTGAATTTCGATTTGAGTGAGAGATTCAAAATTTAAGTGAAGGCAAGTATTAAATAAGGACATTGAAAGAAATTAATTTTGTGCACAACCTTGTAGAATAAACGAAATTCTAAATACTCAAACATAAGAAAAAAATGGACATACACAGCTATATTTTATCTCTATAAATCAAATTTTATTTTATTATGTGTTTTTTTAATAAAGCATAAAACCCTTAACATCATTTGGTGTCATGGTTGAAGAGTAAAATTTTAAATAAAAAGTTTCATGACGGGTAATATTAAATCCAAAACTTAAAAAAAATCTTACGGCTAGAATGAAAACCAAATTCTAACAATGCTTCCAAGTCATAAAGATCACATCTAAGAAATAAAAGTCATAAAAGCTATATAAAAAAAAAACTATACAATAATCAAGTCATAAAAGCTATATGAAAAAATAGTGCATTAATTTTTATTATGTCCCCAACCCAGGACATTCGCCAAGGTAGTATTAGTTTATGTAGGTGGAGCAAATTTTTAACATTTTCAAAGTCAAAGTAGAGCATGTAATTTTTCTATTATTTTAATAATGTTTTTTCTTATATTGGGTTAGCTTGTATGGATGGTCTCAGCCTAGTAGAATGGTGCCATATCTACCACACTTCTCTCTCACCTGCGAATGGACTAATCATGCAGTTGGTATTGAGGGTTGTGAGCGATCTTCTAGGAGAGGTTATTGTTATCTTCTCGTAATAAACTGCTGAATCTGTCTAAGGTTGAAAAACAACCTCAGCTCCTATATTAAAAAGACCAAAACTTTGTAAAAATGCTCAACTCCTACATTAAGAGCCTCCATATTGATATTTCCAGGATGAAGAAACATGTAATAGTGGTAGAATTGCATCTGTTAATGGTAGTGAACTTTACTAGTAGCGGTAAACTCGACCACCAGTAAAAATGAGTGAATACATGCATCCATGCAGGGGTCATAGTTTTTAATACATCTAGGGGTTCAAGGGTATAATAGAATGAGTAAAACCGAGACATGGAGCAACTCATTAAAAAGGTCCCAACTAACACTCAATTTTTGTCTAGCCATAATAAAAAATGAAGCTTAATTGATAAGGTATCAATGATTAATTTAATTTGATGCGCTTAACCGAAAAGTTTGATTCCATGTTGTCAATAAATGATTTGCAAAGAATGTTTCTTGAATACTTGTCTACTTTTTTTCAGAGGAAAAAATACCAGTCTTTGTTATTCATAGAATCAAAAGACATATTATACATAATCCATCTTTCTTGGCAGAAAGGAACAATATGATGCCAATCAGCATAAAGACATACAATGATCAAGCCAACAGAAAAAACAACAATCATCCAAGAAACAATAAAGTCTCATCATTCCTGATATATCAGGTCAGAAAATGCTGTGAATCGGAGGTGAACCCAAACAGACATTCCTTGAGCAATACTAGCTGGCTGAAAAAGTCTCGAACATGACAGACATCAAAGCCAATCAGATGTAAAAATCAAATGCTGAATAAACAAGTGGAGTTCAGCAGCTAAAATAGCATAAAATGGCCATGATCTATGACCGATCCATCTAGTGATTCAAAGAAAGTTCTAGATCCCATATCCAAAAGCAAAGCCTGTTTAGAGAGGCCATCAGCTAGCATGTTATGCTCACGGTATATATGCTTGAAGATCACCGAAGGGGCGAGATGGAGCATATTATTTATTTCATCACACCAATGTTTCAGAGAAGGAATATCTAGGGCAGAAAGTCCGTTGAGCCATGAAATTATAACCATTGAGTCACCATATATCAAGTGTATGGGAATATCCATCATCAAACTCACTCTAAGAACAGCCCAGAGTGCCAATAATTCTGCTCTTGTATTCGTGCTACATCAACATCCCAAAGAGAAACTGAAATAATGATTATCATTAAGGTAAATCACAAAACCCGCACCTCCTAAATTCTCAGCAGCAGCCCCATCAAAAAATCCACAAGGAAAGACCTTTTGAGGCTCGAGACCAATAATCCGGGTTTTGTGAGATTTATGTGGAACTGGAAACAGATTTAAGAGACTCTCAATCCTGAAAATAAGAGGTTGAACTGAAGGTTTCCAATCTTCAAAGAGACATTTATTCCACATATTCCATATACACTAGAAAGCAAAAAAGGGGAAATATCCAAATTCAACATTCCTCACAGTAGTTGAGAACCAATGAGCTAGAAGGGACGGGACTAAGTTGAAATAGGGCAAAGAGAATCGAAACCGAGCTGCAAAGTAGGTGAAAATACTCGCAGTGAAGGGACAATACAAGAAAAGGTGTTGTATATCCTCAGCACTTCTCTCACATAAAATGCAGTGGCTTGGACCATGAAAACCACGAGATTGTAGCTGCTCCCAGGTAAGAATCCTGCCATTCTCTAATAGCCAGATAAAACAGGTAATTTTGGTGGGGATATTCAAAGCCCACAGAGAATCACTAACAGATTTATGGCCCTCTAAGCTACTGTTCATGGAGATACAATCGTAGCCTATGGCAGCAGTTAGAGGTCCAATATAATTGCTAAAAGACCACAGAAGAGTATCTCGAATATCCTTCAGTCGAATTCTGCTATATTCCAGCCCTCTAACATAGATGTCCCCGCAATATTTCCATTCCCCACAAAGGTCGAGATCCTCAGCTGTAAACCAGTACCCGGAAGCAAAGGAAGTTTCATTTCTAGCTTGTGCAAGGGTACAAAGCCCATAATCTTCCAAATATTCCCTCAAATCACCTGGGAGAATAAAAGAGCTTCCAAGTCCAACAACAGGGTCCACACCCAATCAAATATCTGATCCATTTCCAACTTGCCAGAGAATCCCTTTACCGAGCCAAGGCAAGGATAGGAGGAAGCCTTTCCAAATAAACGAGGCATTATGAATCCTGAAACATATCTCTCTAAGCCATGAATGCACAGGAAGATTCTTCATATATTTGATACACAGAAGAAGGTTCCAGATGCCGGTGCTGTTTAAAACATTCCAAAAACTCTTCAATCTCAACGATAAACTGAAGCTAGGGAGATGCTTTATTCCCCAGCCTCCTAGAGAGATAGGTCTAGCGAGAAGATGCCAATCCACGAGGTGGTATTTTTTTTGTTTGGGAGAAGAGACCCAAAGAAAGGAGAAGATCAATCTTCTGAGTTTATCTAAGATAGAGGCTGGAATCGGAATAAGGGCCATCCAATAGACATGGATGCTTGAAAGAACAGATCGTATAAGGACTAGTTGACCTCCAATAGACAAGAGCTTATTAGTCCAATGAGATATACGATTTTCAAATTTAGATAAAAGCCAATGCCAGTCCTTGACCAGGTATCCCGTAGGCTTGAGAAAGAACCCAAGGTAATTGAACCCCTGATTAAGATGAGCAAATCTGAACGGAAGGAGACCTGTTATTCTTCCAAGAAGGACAGCATCTAAGTCATTATGGAGGAAACAGGATTTTTCCAAATTAATACACATGCCTGAGGCCTCACAAAAAGTGTCAAGTAAAACTTTGAAAGCTATCCATTCCTCATAGGAACCCATACCAAATAAAATAACATCATCTACGAATAGTAAATGAGTGAGGAAAAGATGAGACAAAAATTTGATCCCTTTGATTTTTCCATTTCTCTTGGCATCCTCAATTAGAAGGCTAAGTCCCTCGATTACAAGGATGAACAACAGCGGGGACAAAGGACAACCCTGTCTGATGCCACGGATAGCTGGGAAGAATGAAGAAGGAGAACCATTAACAAGGACAACAAAATTTGCAGAAGAAATGCACCCCATAATCCAGTTAACCCCTACAAGAGGAACCCTAATTTGAATAAGAATAAGACAGATGTAAGTCCAATTGACCCTATTGAAAGCCTTTGACAAGTCGAGCTTGAGGATGAGGGCACATCTCTTTTTCGATTTGACAAAGTGAAGGACTTCCTGCGTGATGGCAATCGGCTCAAGGATCTAACGGTTCTTTAGGAAACCGAATTGCTGAGGAGAAATGGAGGAGTTAAGGAAGGGTTTGAGTCTAAGGGCCGCAACTTTAGAGATCAATTTATAACAGAGATTGCAGAGAGAAATAGGACGAAAGTCATCAAAAGAAACTGGATGTTCAACTTTAGGGATTAAAGCTAAGAAGGTAGTGTTAAGGGAGGGAGCCACACTACCCGTGAATCTGGAAGTTTCCACCATATTGACAAGGAGAGGTCCCAATAAATAAAAAAAGGTTAGATAGAATTCGACAGGCCAGCCATCAGGGCTTGGGGCCTTATCCATTTTTAAAGTCTTTAAAGCCTCCTCAACTTCCGAAAGAGTGACAGAACCAGTAAAAGCCTTTTTCCCTTCCTCACTGAGATAGGAAGGAAAAAGACGAATAACCTTAAGCTGAGCAGAAAGATTAGTCAAATGATCATCAGCAAAAATATTCTTAAAATAACGAATCCCAAGTGATTTGATGCTTTGATCATCCGAGATCCAGTTACCCACCTCATCTTTTAAACTCCAAATGGCATTATGATTTTTTCTAGCTGATGCCACTGCATGGAAGTATTTGGTATTGGCATCCCCATTCATGGCCCAAGTAACTCTGCTTTGCAATCTTGCTGAATAAAGCTCATGATCTAAAATCTTTTGCAGGTCTGCTTTTAGTGACATCAGTCTGCTATGTTGAACATCATCTAAGATAGCAGAAAGGGAAGAAAGTAGAATAGAACTAATTTCGTCCTCCAGGAAACTTGATTTATCCTTCAATTTTTGAGATTCAACTTTTATCCAAGGCTTAACCTTTTCTTTCAGCAAGCGAAGTTTGAATGAAAGAGCATTCATAGCATTCATCGAAGCATCCGATCAGATAAGCGACCATTCAGTTCAGATCATATGGACAAAATTCTCATTTCCTAACCAAGATTGATTAAATTTGAAGGGATAAGCGCATGAGTTTTGATGATCCATCCATTCAAGCAGAAATGGGAAGTGATACGAAATCCCACATCTATGAGCCCAAGCCCTATGTTTAGGAAGAGAGCTAATGAGATGATCCGACAGCAAAAAATGATCAAGTCTTTTGGAAATTCCATCTTGCCCCATCCTTCCATTCCTCCAAGTTGGACCAGCAAAAGAGGGAGCCACATCCACTAAATGATGATCAGAGAAGAGCTTGGAGAAAAAAGGACCCAAAGGATCAAGTTGAGCTCTAGTACCCTAGATTTCTGAGGCATTTAAAGTTAAGTTCAAGTCATCGGCTAGAATGAGGTTGGACAACGAGAAAAGACCACCAGAGGCCACAGCAGTCCAGAACGAGTCACGGTTAAGATAAGGGCCATAACAATTAAGGATAGACAAAGAGAAGGTAGAGCCACAAATCGAAGCATTAAGCAAGATACCAACATAAGTATGGAAAGCTTTACATCTGAGTATCTTCGAATTCCAACCAGAAAGAATCCCCCCTGAGAGACATTTAGAACTGAGGGCACAAAATTCCCAGCCCGGACACAGCTTGGAAAAGGAAAAGAGGGCTGGATAAGAGCTGGTCATGGTCTCCTGTAGGAGCACTACATCAGGAGAAAGAGACTTAATCAGATGACGGAGGCTTTTCTGTTTGGATGAACCTCCCAAGCCTCGGACATTCAAGGAGAGGATCTGCATCAGGAATTAAACTGAAGAGGGGTCGACACTCTAAGGACCCTTTGAGATGAAGAGGCATGCTTCCGAGTCGCATTCTTAAGTTTAGTAGATAATGGTGTATAAGGGGCAGGAGAAATATTCGCAGCATCCAGAGGATATTTTTTTTTTCCTCCTAATAATGACATTTTCAAAATGGATGGACTCAAGGGGGAGAACAGAGGGAGACAAAGGAGTCTTGTCTGAGAAAATATCTAAATATTTTTGCAAAGCCGGGTCAGCAAAAGAAGGGGAAGTGACCGGGCTGAGGGGCTGAGCATTCAAATCTGAACGACCAGAGATAACTAGTGGAGGAAAGTCCGAATTGTTGAAGAGAGGTTGAGGGAGGACACCTTCCTGATCCGATGTAAGTGATGAAGAGGCAACAGGAGGGGAGGATGCTGAACAAATCACAGTAGGATGGAAAGCTTCAACAACCCGAGAAGGAGGGCATGGAAAAACCTCTAGCGCAGGAAAGGAAGGAAGGATATCGGGGGGGTCTAAAGACCCCTGAGATGAATTCAACGGGAGAGAGTCAACAGAGTAAAAGGGAAGGATTCCTGAGTGATCCTGACGAGGGGAAGAGCAAGTCAAGGGTAGGGTAACAGTTGAAGACTTTGGAGTACCTCTTTCTTCAATGTTTTGAGGAGTGGTTGAAGGAGCCAAAGAGAGAGGAGGGTTTAAAGAATTGGGGGAGTCTCTAAGCCCAATGGCAGAATCCAGAACCTTACAAGGGGCAGAAGTAACTAAATACAGTGGAGAGGTAGAAGAATTTGGGGGTCCTCTATTAACAATGACAGAATCCATCATAGCCAATTCTAAATCTGATGCATCATTAAAAAGGGAACATTCATTTTTCAGATTCCCAATGGAAGAGACCGGAGGGACCGAGGGAAAACTTACCTTTGAAATCGAATGAATTAGTAAAGGGGACCGCTGAGCTGACGAGGGAAGACGATGGCATTTAGAGGCAGAGTCTTGCCGAAAATAAAGACAAGCCCTTCTCAAATGATCGGTTTCCCTGCAATAACTGCATCTGAAGGGGATGCCTTGGTAGTCGAGCTTTTGATAAAATAATCACTCCTGGCAGAGAATCTCGATATCAGCTGGTAGCCCTTTTGTAATATCCAACTCTACTAGAACTATGGCCAACCTTTTATCATAAGAACTCATAAAGTCCTCTTCAAGAGCAACAAATCGGCCTATGGTGTTCCCTATACCTTCCAGAAGCGAACGATTCCACAAGGGGAAGGGAAGTCCAGGCAGTAGAGTCCATAAATGTCGTTTTTTTATCCTTTATCGAGTTGGATTGAATTGAGGATTCCATCGATCTAATACAAGGGAACCTTTGCCTACTCTCCACAGGCAGTCTAGGACAGAGGTAGCATGGGCGTCCTCTAAAAAAACAAAAACTATCCACCCCCGAACCAGAAGACTGATAGCAAGAACATACGACAAGAAAGGCTTCCAATGCTCAATAGCCCATGCGAACCAATCTTTCTTATCCATGGAGGCATATTCCAATCTCCCAATGAGTGCTCGTGAACACAATGCTTCCACTCTATCTAGGTATATGTCTCTACCCACAACGTATCGGAGTTTTCCTTCGAGAACCCTGTGCACTTTGGCCTTTCTTCTACGTCGAAAGCGTGCAATACATCCACCTGCCACGTTGTCGGGAGACTCATCATGGGTCTTCGACATAATGACTGAGGGGGGAGCCCAGAAAGAAGTCGACAGCCAACAAGAATCCAAAAAAGCCAATGATGGAATGCAAAATAAACTTCAAACAGTCAGCAGAACCCAAGGAAGCAAACCCTAGTTAGGGTAAATCAACAAAGTCCACTAGAGTTAGTTGACAGCCAGGACATACCACCAATCCCTGAGAAAGACATCCAAGTCAAGGACAGACCGACCGCACAAGGGCTCCCCAGTCAACGAAAGCCCGACAGTATTGAGCAGCAAAGCTTCACAAGAAACCCCAGGCTTAAACCCTAGTTAATAAAAACCAAGGGTAACCCGAAACAAACCACAACCCAGACAGTGATAGAATAACCAAGGACAGACAAGCCCCGTAAAACAAGGAGGCACAGTATTTTCTAGTCCCTGGACAAAAACCAAAACGACGAAGTGTAGGGAGGGTGATAGGAAAAATCACACCACCACGACGAAGATGGCGAAAAAAACCAAGTACTAAGCCAAAACCAACTGCTATATATAGTTCCCACTTATTTTAGGCTGGTCGGTACTAGTCCTCAGCTCTGAGGATGGACTCCAGTCGTCGGTAGTAGCTACAGGGACAAAGTAAGACCAGGAAAAAAGCCGAGAACCAAGGAAAAATGCAGGATGGAATGAGGACTGATAACCCCATAAGCAACGAACCAGACAATCAAAACAATGACAGAGTGTACAAAGAAACAGATAAAAAGAATCAAACTGAGCACAAAAGGACGGCTCAAAAAGAAACAGCAGTAAAATCCCATGAAGGAGACCTGTAGGGAACGCCATTACCCTGTAATATGATTTGTCTCCTGCAAACCCTTGGCGAGGTCGCCATCCTCACCATCCTCACCATCCTCACTATCCTCACCATCCCAATTTTGTGGGAATACTTGTCTACTTATTGTTATTTGCAAACAATATCGCCTTCCTTTGGATATTTAACAAAGTTGCAACATGTTAACCTTGAGTGTCCTTTTCACGTCATGACAAACTAAATGCTTTTCTTCCCAATTAACACATCAACAATCCCTAGAAGAAGTAGATTTAAAATGTACAAAGTTAGAAGCATTCTCAAGTAAAACTAGATACCTTAGCTATTTGATAATTATAGAATTTAGCAGCTAGTTCTTTGTTTCACATCTTGTAATTTAGTAACTAGTTTTTTGTTTTACATCTTGTAACTTTCACCTCATGCAGGAATACAACATCTACCATCTATCACTTGATATAAGCTACCAAAAAATAATATCCCTGAATATTTTAATGTATATTTTTCTAAATGTATATAGCTCTTTGTATGAGTTAGTAGATGGTCATTTTGGTAAGCTTTAAAAGATCTAAAAACTTTGAAATAAAATTCCATAGTGTAAGAAATTTTAATATAAAAAAGTAATGCATAAACTAAATGTGGCACTAAACATTTTTATTCGACTATAATGTTGAAAAGAACATTGGTCTCCAACAAGTCTATGACTTATTATGGACTTTTCTCCCTTTTGGCCACCTTCTTTTGTCTTGGCTTATTCCTTAGTTTGGAATGCATCCACATTAGAATGAGTCTCGTATGGAATATTAGGTTATTTTCAAGAATAATTTATTGAGAAATATTTTATAATATAATTGTTTTGAATGAATTGATTGAGTAGAGACATATTAGTTGTGCTCATATGATTATAATAACATATAAATTGTGTACAATTACACAACTCTTTGTATATGGAAGAAAGTAAGGTTTTTTTTTCTAATTATTAATTTAGTTTTTAATAAATAAATAAATTTCATTACATTATTTATAATATTTTTTGTTTTTTATGGAAATAAAATTATATATAACAATCTTTTCTATTTTGTTGAATGAATTAAATGTATTAAAAATGGCTCATACAATTTTGGATTGAGTTAAGCAATTGCTACATCTATTTGAATGTTGCATAAACATAATGTTTTATATCTAATTTATTATTAATGACATTTTTTGACATCCAATTTGTTTATTTACTTCTTTTTCTTTAATATTGAGAGCAGGAACTTGCTGCATTGCAACTATTTATCTTGTTTATAATAAGTTCCACTTGATGGTGATCAATGGATTTAACAGTAGGCGAACAATTGTCACCTTGCAAACAATGGCTTGTACACCACCAAAGCAACATTTAATGCTCTGTCCCCGAATTTTTAATGTTTGCATGTGAGATTTCATTTTTTTTAAATTGACGTTTCATTGATCTTTATCTAACAAGTGAACGAGAATGGAAGGTTTTGTGGTGTGCAGAAAAGACATAGCGACGTGCATTAAAATGGACAGAGGACGAGTTTCAATATAACACTTCGGATGTTTTCCACCTTAAATTGTAAGCTTAAAGTTTATTATTATTATAATTATTATTCACATGAGTATATAGCAATAACATAGCTATATTAGTTTGATTTAATTGAAAAAAAAAATTGAATTTGCAATTTTATTTTAAGTTTGTAATATCATATATTAATAAATTTAAAAAAGAACATGTATTTGTCTCCACAACAACTGGAAACCCTAAGGAGTTTATTTAAATCTATCTTCATCGAATATTTGTCCTTTTTAGAGGTATTAAATTCCTAACATGTCCATAGCAATGTTTTAATTAAATAGTGTGAATGGGTTTTGTTTTATTAATTTATATATATCAATGTTTATTAACCCACCTTTATAATTAAATATTGTGAATGGTTATATATATATATATATATAGTTTGAATTGTTTTTGTTCTAGATCTAAGACATATAGATTGATTCAATATATGCATATGCATTTATGTGCATGAGATTATTTGGTTGATTATATATAAAACATGGTGTATATACATTTGTTTGGATAACCGTGCAATGATAACACTTATGCATAAATTGGAAGTGGGTTGATGTACTTTATAGTCAACTTAGTTTAACCCCATATTAAACCTTACATGATTTCATAGGCATCATAAAACTTAAATGGACATGCTATATAGATCAACGGTTTTGATCCCTTATGATGAGGAATTCCTCAATGATCCACCCTCCAATTGGCCTTTCTGTGCATGAGGTTGGTGAGCACTTATCACGATATTTAGTATGATTAGTGGCATATGGTTGAACACATGTACCATCACTCTATGCACTAAGTGACACTTGTCGTTTACGAGATCCCCTCATTCATGTTTTTTTTTGGTTTGTAACTTTCGAGAGTCGAACCTTTGCTATGCTTAATGGTGATTTGTTAGATTTTTTGGTGTAAACACTGCTAAGGTGTTTGATGGCATTGTAACTGGTTTCTTTCCAAGGTATTATTACGTTTACTCATGGATTCCATGCCCGTCTGCAACTCGTTGCTTCACTTTCAAGAAACTCATCCATCAACTCCAGTTTGTCAGTGCCCTTCACCAGGTAAATTTGATTTTAAATTGCAAGTTTTTATTAGAAGGTTTGCGTTAATGGTTTTTACTGTAGCTAACACTGAATTGCTTTGTTTATGCATGCAGAGGGAGGAATAAGGGTCTTCTCGAAGGTGCCAACCCATGGCCCTCTCTGCAACTCGCAAAAGGTAAGAAGTCTTAACATTTTTAACTTGTTTATAGTGTTAATTTTTTAAAAGTTGTTTTAACTGCAACTTATGCATTTGTTCCAGATTGGGAGCATTGGCGAGGAAGGAGATAGGGTCACCTCCTTCCAGTTTTGCATCATAGAACACCTAGGTAAATAAACCAAAAACCCTTGCTCTGGTTTTCTTTCTGTAGTTTAAATAATTTCATCCACCGTCGCTAATATATGTTGTGGTTTGATGCAGGTACTAAAAGCCTAAGCGAAAGGAGCCGAGAGGAGGAAAACCACTCCAGCTCTATGCAAGATAAGTTTTGTGTGTTGTTTGAAACTCCTAGGGTTTAAGCTCTGTTTTCCAGAGGGATTTACAATCTCTCTGCTTCGCATTGTTTTTAAGTACGTTATGGTTTGTTTTAGTGCATGAGTTAGTGTTGTGGGTGCCATTGCAGATGGAATTACCACCACTTCTCTTACTCTGTATTTGGAAGTTATTTAGGGTTTAAAAACAATGGTGGAAGCCATCATGGATGGTATTACAACCACACTATGTATGCATACATTGTTTTTGATATTTGTTTAATGTATACAGAATTGAAACGGCCCTCAGTGTCTTTGCATTTCCTGTTATGAGTTACTCTTTGGTTATACTTGTATACTCCTTCGTTTTAATCAATGGTTTCCATCCTTCGATGGTCTTACGACCATGAATATGTTTTGATAATATCCCACACAGGTTCCAAACTCTCCATTAACAACTACCACCTGTGAAAGCCTAAACAAAACTACTAAAACATTGTTAACCTATATGATGGCTTAGCGTTTCTATGAAGATCCCGTTAGCTACCGTGTAATTGACTTGTGCTTATCCTTTGCATAAACAATGGTAACCATTAAAATGGGCTTACTACCATAATCCTTTAACCTTGTTATTGTTTAATAAATACGACCCATAGGATCTTGCGATTTCTGTGGAGTAGTTTAATATTGAAATCGTGGTTAAAAGATATAATGCATGCATGTATTTGTTTTGGATTTGTTTTAAATATGATTAATGTATTTTATTAATACTCGGACGCCACCGTAAATGGGATTACTACTGGTCTTTGGAAAGGGAAGATTCGCTTCTGTGATTTGTTATGCGATTTGTTTTACAGTAGTAATGTGGATTACTTTGGATACCTTAAGTCTGGTTATTGAATGTTAGCTTTAGATTCGTAAAGTATTTTGTTAGATATGTTAGGTGTATCAATCCTGTATGTGATTGTTTGTTGATAAATTGTATAATACCTATACTTTATATATATATCTATATGACTGTAGATATTTGTGACTGTTTAATTAAATAGTTAGCTAAGTTATAAATCATGAATGTATGGTGTATCTATCTTGATAGTTTTATAAATAATTTAATCTCATATTATTTAATTCAATTTTCTTGCTTTCAATATGAAAAATTTCGATCAAGTATCGGGGTTTAAGTAATAAATTTAAAGGATAACTCTGTAACTTAACCTGAAAGGGATACATCCCATGTATGGTAAATTCGATTTGTTGTTTAGATTCTGACTATAAATTTTTTAGTATTTAAACATTTTAACATTAACTACTTTAATCGTAATTTAACTAGATCTACGACATACGAAAGAACATATATAATTCACCAATATATAGTCATTTAAGGAAAGAAATTGAATCTACAGTATATAAAATCATTTAGAAATCCTTAACTCGGGTATGGATGCTGATCTAAGAAGCCTTACTAATCAAATCTAATCAGTCGTAGGTATAAACAAAGGACATAAATAGATTTAGAATTGATACATGTTAGGTAACTGTTCAATAAGATTGCATAAAACATTTCTACCTATGAATATAGATGCAAATCCAGATTTAAAATAAACAACCTACTATAATTAGAACATAGAGTAAGAACCTGGAACCACAGTTGGGAAAACATAAATGGAATAGTCGTTCCTCCCAACCAACTCCTAGAGAAGCCAAATTACTTACTCCAAAACCCACAATCCTATTCGATAAACCATAAGAGAAAAATCTACTTAATGCACCATCTCTTGCATTATCAAATTCAATCCTCGTCCAATGCTAGCCTCCTGCTTGCTAGTAGACATACTATTATATAGGATTTTTCCTAAGACTTGGTCATTTATGAGTCTCCTGCTCTTTAGCAGTCAACTGGGAGTTGTGACCTGATTTTGGGGAAGATGCCTCCTACACCTTGAGTTCTCACTCAACAGCTACAGTCACTTATATTTTCCTCTTGTGGGTCAACAAACACTCTTCAACAACTATTCCACTTCTATCCCCTTCATCATCTTTTATTAATAAAATAATAATTCATTGCATTTGTTTTATTTTTGACTTTTTGTCAAAAATATTTAAAATAATAATTAAATATCTCAATAGAAATTAATAATAAATTATTAATTTTAGGTGCATTACATACACCTCCCTTAGAGGATAACACCGTCCTCAATGTTACTAACTTTCTGATTTATTTTTCCATTTCTACATCTTGGAATATGATTGGATATGCCTCCCACATAACACTTTCCAATTTCCAAGTAGATTCTTCCAAACTAAGTTGCTTCCATTGCACCTTGACTTGTCCAATGGTACGGTTCCAGAGTAAAAGTTCTCTCCTATTGAGAATATGCTCCGGTCCCACCTGGAACTCTCCTTCGGGTTCCACCTGGATAGAATTCCAATCAATCACATTAGTAGCATCATGAATATATATTTTAAAATAGAAACGTGAAAAATATTATGCACTTTAACAGTGGGTGGTAGGGCTAACTGGTATGCAACTGACCCCACTTTAGCCAAAATTTCAAATGGCCCGCAATACATGGGTGCTAACTTTGAAGACTTTCCCAATCTCAAAGAGCTTTTCTTGGGATTTACCTTTATGTACAGATGTTCACCCACCTGGAACTCTCTCGGAGTTATTTTTAGGTCAGCATAACTTTTCTTCTTGTCTTGTGAAGCCTTCAAGTTTTGTTACACTTTTTTCACGCTTAGTTTCATATCCTTTAAAAAATCAGGTCCTAACATTAACCTATCAACTGGACTGCCCCAATAAATTGGAGTATTACATTTGCATCCATACATAATTTCAAAAGGACTCATACCTGCTGATACTTGAAAATTATTATTGTAAGCAAATTATTATTGAAAATTATGTTTCTAGACATGTTCGAAGAAGAGCTGAGCAGTCTGATGTGTTGTCGTAGTCTTCTTCCATGGAATGAGAATAACCATATTGGAAAATATATCAACTACTACTAATATCACGTCATGCTGATGTTTGGTAGTAGTATATCCCGTTAAGTAGTCCATAGAAACAGATTCCCATGGTCGACTAGGAACTGAAAAAGGAATGTAAAATCCTTGTAGTCGATTCGACGGTTTAGCAATGGCATAAACCACGCATGATAGAATGTACCTGTTGACGTCAGATTTAAGTCAAGGCTAATTAAAATACTTTTGGAGGATGGAAATAGTCTTTTCTACTCCAAAGTGTCATGTATTCTTACTGTAGTGCGTGTCCCAAATGAGCTTCTGTCGGTGCTGATGTGTCGGTACAAAAATTTGTCCAAGCTCATATAGCAAGGTATGTTTCAGGAAGTATCCGATAGTGGACGATGGGTCGGTTTGAAGCTATTGATCAATTACAGAAAATTTGCAATCTATTGAATACATTTGAGGCCAAGTAGTGGTGTCATAGCCCTGTATACTCATCACTGTGAAAAGTAGAGTAATGGGTGATTGACTTAAACAATTGGTTGTGACATTGACTTTACCTTTCTGATACTTAATTACCAACTGAAATTGTTGCAAGTAATTAATCCACTTGAGTTGCTGAGTTGTTTTTGAAAAATTGATGAGAAATAAAAATGATTTAGTTTGGGTAGCCAAATTACCATCAAATCATATTTAATCCGAGTCCATCCTCCATTTTGGATCACCATATGAATTTTGAACTATCATAATGCTTAATTTTGCTACAATAACACACAATGCTTAATTTAGCTATAATAATGCAGACAATGTTTGTTACCATAGACAACACAGATTCAAGCAGAATAAAATGACCAAGGATGAAGCAACATTCAAGCTGAAACATACCATTTAGTTGGTTCTTTTAAAAGTTTGTATTTTCCATATCTTTAACATAAACATGGCCTGACAATGAGTGATTTAGTCAATAGAAACCCCCAAGCATTTTCTAGATTGCTCTTTAGCCTTGCATAAATTTACATATACCATATTTTACCATATATAACTTGAAACAAATAAAAGAAATTTCGACATGTACTTTGCAAGCACATATGATATTCCTTGCTTCTTTGGGACATGAGAGAAAAAGACCAAACTTTTAGCATATTATAAACCATGCAGACCTCTTGGAATTGTCCTCGAATCAATAACAATTTATATATAGACAAAGCATATAGACCTCTTGGAATTGTCTTTGAAGCAATAGTAGTTTATATATAGATGGTCTCAATGTTCGAAACAAATATCATGACGTAATTCAACATTCAAGAATGCACTACAAATGGTACTCATGTTTACAACTAGTGACCTTTCCAAATAGAACAAAGTTGTAGCATATAATGCATGAGTTCCTGAATGATGGAAAAAAATGAATTGGAATCAATCCTTATAAGCCAAACCTATGGACTAAATAGATATTGGCCCTAAATATCTCCATCGTGATCGACTACCAACTCTTTCTTTTAGGGACAAAAGCTTGTTTTATCACCATTGAATCAAATGCTTCCCCCAAATTCGTAGAGTCATCTCACCTCTGCATAAATTTGTGAAAAATTACCAAACTTTGATTTCTAGGTTTTACGTGCTCTATTTTTTCAAAGGTAGGCATTGACTTCTACACAAATCAGTTGAGGACAGGCCTTCTTGACATATCAAATGTCATTGAAGGGTTGTTCGAACTATTTCTAGTTGAACATTTTTGCCACGACGATTTCCACCAATCAATATGGATCTAGAAATCAATATATCAACAATAATTTCTAATGTAAATTATTCATTTTCCCATGAATGTTTCCACAGTCATAGTGTTATTCATTGTGTAAGATTATGAATTTTCACTTTGTATAAATTTAGAAGTGACATGTTGCACAAAATGTAAGTTATACTTTGTTATATAGGGGGAACCTTTTTGGAAACCTTTTTTGTATTCAAATAATATGTAATTATAGCTAGGTTTTGATCGATTCCCTGCCAGATGGAAAGCATGCTATTCTACAGGCCTTCCAAGGAGAGGACAAATGGAACTTAATATAATGAAACTTTATATAACCGAACTTTATATGAAATAGAACGAACTCAATGAATTGCCTCCTCGATATGCGGATAAATAAGGCTTCTAGTCTTGTGATTGGCTAGAACGAAAGGAAAGACTAAAAACTTAGGTTATATTGTTTTGAAAAAAGAACCCAACTAATACATCATGGCAAAGCCAATTTCTATAGTCCCTACTGCATGGTAGGTACTAACAAGATATGGAGGAAATGTTCCAATACTTTCCTTAAATCAGTATCCTTTAAAAGAAGGGTTGAATTGATAATAGTTTTTTATAAAAAGAGAAATTCCATGATTAAAATATACCTATCTATGTAGTAAAACTTAACCATAACTACTAATAGCCCCTACACATGGATGACTAGGCCAAATTACATTTATTGAATGATAATCATTTAGTATAAGTTATTTAATATCTAACATACATTGTGGACCTAATTTACTTTATAATACATGTTCATCATCCATATTGGCTCAATTTAAGATTTGGTCTACATCATATCCAACAAAGGGGCTCACTTGATTCTAGGCATTGACATTTCAATGCACATGAAGGGGAAGGTCTCACTCGAAGCACTTACCAAGACATATAATCTTACGCATGATTCAAAAACATAATCGCTGTAACCATGTCCCCATCCTAAAAATAGTACTAGATGTTAAATATTAATTTATGCATCTAAATAACACACCATAATCCATCCTTTAGTATATTATCTATACAGTAACAACATTAAAATAATATCTTATTTAAGATTGAAGGAGCAACCATTTATATAATCAATAAACCATCATCATACATATTGGATTGACAACAGAAATAGATAACATCCTCACCATACATAAAATAGAAAGTGAAAGGGACGTCTTTATTGATTCAATTACCGATAATCCAATACATCAGTACATAACCCCTCATCAACAACCTCAACACAACAAACTTTACATCACAAATCCTACAACAATATTTATACTTGTTATTTTACCTAACATCACAACTAAAAATAACGAATACTTTACTACCAAACTCAACTAACCAACCCTTTACAAGCTAGGGATTTTACATTAGATAGACATGCCCATAGCTGGGAAATTACATTCCAAATTTAGGAAAACCATTGGCCTCATTCCAGTTCCTAATTTATGAACTAGTCGATGTCTTGATTGGATTTATCCAATTATCACTATTCTTTCTCCATTTTGTTCCTCAACCAGTTATAATCTCGCTTAATTTTTTGGCTTCTATATTTGATTGTAACGTCCAAATTCCTTTAATTCTACCAACGAACATCAATCTAGTTAACAAAACCTTTAATTACCTTCATGTTTCTATGATAGTGTCACAGTGTCTTTCCTTTACAATGAAGGGCCCAACAAACCTTGACCACCCTTTGGTGGCTTCGAGTTAAACATTACAAAGGAAATCAATAATTATCTTTATTGAAATGGCGGGGTTTGGGTGTAGGCATCATTGATGGCCTCAATAATCTAATTCATGAAATTTAGTCACTACACAATCCTTTGAAGTTCACATAATGTCAAGTTTTCGTTTTCCTTTTTTTTTTTTCCCTCATGAAATAGAATGCTAAGATTCTTGTGGTTGTTGGAATGCCCTTATTATGGTAAAAAATACAATTTATTTTTGTAATTTTCATTATTTTTTTTGTTTGCTAGTTTGTTTGTGACTTATGGGACTAGCTTCTAGATTAAGAAACCCACAACCTAGGGGCATATAAGCCATCAAAATCACCTGAGGATAACACCAAGCCTATGACACACCAACACTTAGCATGGTTGGATTTTAAGTCTCTCCTCCTAACTAACTTGTGGGGTTCAAACTTGGGCTGTTATGCAAAATTAGGCCTGTTGAAAACAACCATGCACGGGTCATTAGAACATTTAATACAATTTCTCGAAATGCAACAACATGTTTGACCACTACTTCAAGGTGACCCCATGGTTTCATGCTAGGCCTTCAAAAGAATTGAATCTTTCTCACTAGTGAAAAACTCCTTGCCCTTCCCCAATGGATCCAACCCATTTGGACTAAAATTTGAAGGACATGATGGTAGGATTTGATCCACTTATGTGTGTATGGGTCACAAGATCAATGAATACAATCTCTCTTGAGTGCAACCACATGTTTGACCACTACCTCAAGATGACCCTATTGTTTCAGGTTAGGCCCTCATAAGAATTGAACCTTTCCCACCAATGAAAAACTCCTTCTCTTCACCAATGGACCAACCCCTTGGGCATTAGTTTTATTATCATCAAAATAATATTTTATTATAATTATAATGTTATATTAATTGTGTTAATTTTATTATGTTAGTGATTCATATTTTATGTTATTTTAAAAATATATATTTAATATTAATAATGGAAGATTGTCACTTTTTTATTATAATAATAACAATGATTTTCTTAACAAGAATGATTAGGGTATTTTGTATTCTAAAAAGATTCGAACTAGACGAAAGCAAAAAGAACATAGGAAAGGGAAGTTGATGAATTCTAATAGTGTTGTCAACTTCATGTTGGTAGTTCTGAGGCACACATCCCATTTGTTCCTGAGCACATTTTCTTTTGACACACCAATTTGATTTACTATTGTATATCCTCACAAAGTGGGAGCACAAAAAAATGCATACACAATACATTAAATTTCACTTGTTTGAGATCTCAAAGCCCCTTAAATAGGGGGTCTAATCGACTTTGATATCCCAACATAATATTTGCTTCCACTTCCTTTCAACCATCTTTCTTTATTTTTCTTCCTTCCTCTTGTGAGGGGAGGAGAGGGACATGAGGTTTCTGAACTTTCTAGAGAGTGAATCCTTTTGAGGTGGGTGGGGGGGATTCTTAGATTTCCTTATCTACTGAGACTATGAAATTGGAAACTATTTCATCCAACCCTTCAGGGGCTAGATCATATTTTGTAGAACATGCTTCTTTCATGGAAACATATGTGATTGAATCAGAATCTCCCAATTCTACCTTTTCTGGGTCTTAATGGTGGGGGGGTGGTATCAAAGTCTTTTCCCTTGTTGTTTTTGGATTTGCATCTTCTAGATCTTTTATGGTTTCAAATTTGTTGTTTCTTATCGGGGGGATTTCTGTAGGAGTTGATTTTGCAGGGTTGGACATTCTATGTAGGTGCTATATGAGCATCGATGTCGCTTAGAAACCATCTTGAACTTTGCCTCTTTGTTTTCTGAAGCTTTTGTAGTTTGTTGTTCTTCTTTTAGTTTTGGACAACTTTTGGCAAAGTGTCCATATACATGACAAGCATCACATTTAAATGGAATCTGCTTGTAGTCCAATTCTTGTATGTGTCTCCAACCCTCAACGTTAAGTTTTAGGTACTTCGATAACCCTTCCTCTAGGTTGAATTCCATAGAAATTTGAGCACAAGAGAACTGACCCCTTTTGGGTCCACACTATCCAAAAAACAAGCAATCTTGTTGTCGATGTCCATGAGTGATTTTCTTAACCAAAGATGAAGATGGAGATGAGGTAACCTTAACCAAACTGGTGTAACTATTATGTCTACTTCTGGGTTAAAATCCAGAGACCAAGGGTAAGAAACATTACCCTCAAACCCATGAAATAGGGTCTAGGTCTAAATACCAAATCTCTACCATCTCTATGTAGAAAACGAAAAACAATCAAACCCCTATCGATAACAAATAGTGTTACCTGACCTTGCAACATAGGGGCTTAATGCTCTGTAATCAAAATCTCTAGCATTTTTGGGCTAGGTCAGATGTCAGTGAACTTTCCAATGTGCACTTATTCATAGAGGACGTGCGGTTTCTTACATGGATCTATTGGAGACAAATTCATTGTAGGTATTCCATCCAAATTTTGGATGATTTTCTTTGAGGCTGGGATTTTGGCAAAGGATTATAACATTGGACGAGCTTCTTGAAAACTTGGAGCTCATCCAGTTCGCTAATCTTTGCATGGTCTAACCTTTCAACTACTCGAATGAATAGTGCCAACGATAGCTTTACCCTTGATCACCAACAACTTAATTTTCTAGGCTCCTCGCAACAACTACACGACTCCACATTAATGTCTTCAGTTGCAAATGACCATTATAATTTTTATTATTAATAAGTAATAATCATATAGTATAATTTATTATCATTTTCATTATAGTAATATTAATTTATAGTTAATATAAATATTTAAATGTGATCTTCATAATAATTTAGTGTTAAATTATAGTTAATATATAGATTTCTGTTCGGTTATAGTGAAGAGGCAACCTAAGTGAGGCCCTAACATATCCATATAAAGATGTTGTATTGAATGTGACCTTCAAAACATTGTAAAGTATATATGATACAAAAATATAAATTACATTTTTTTTCTTATAAATTTAAATTTTACCAAATAATTTAAAAATGTAAAAAAATAAAAATACTCAAACTAATATCATTTACTATATTAATTTTTTAAAAATCTTGATTATATATATTTAAATTAAAATTTATTTACATATAAAAAGTGTTTTTTGAATTTATCAAAATTTTAAAAACACAGTAAAAA
Source organism: Pseudotsuga menziesii (assembly GCA_001517045.1). NCBI lineage: Eukaryota > Viridiplantae > Streptophyta > Pinopsida > Pinales > Pinaceae > Pseudotsuga > Pseudotsuga menziesii. Next base: position 79,263 of record LPNX010135633.1, on the reverse strand, counting down.
ATAATAATTAAACTATTTTGTTTATCCAAAATTTTAAGTACATATTTCAATAATTAATTAATTAATGTAGAGTTAATAATAATGTGAATTAAATTTTTTGGTCAAATATATATTTCAATAATTGATTAATGCAGTATTAATTTTTTAAAACTAATGCAGTGATTATGGATTGATTAATGCAGTATTAATTTTTTAAAACTAATGCAGTTATTATGGATTGTATTAATGCAGTTATTATGGATTGTATTTTTTAAAACTTAATTGTTTTATTTTATAATGCTTATAAGGGTAATAAAGATAAAGATGATGATAATGATGATGATGATAACATGGAGGGGGAGGAAGGTGTAATAACTTTCCTTACCCCAAATTGTCTGAGAAGAGGAGTAATTATTATTTACTTAAAAAAAAATTGGAAAACTTTTATGACTATCTACTTTTTTGTTAGTATAAAGCTAACTAATACTATTATTAATCTAAGTAATACTAAAATATGATTAACATAAATAGTCGTTAAAATTTGGTGAAAAAGGTCTTTAAAATTCCTTTAAAAAATCCAAACCTTATTATAATAAGAGTTCAAGAAATATAAATATATTTTAGAGTGCCAAACCTTATTATAATAAGAGTTTATAAAAAAATGTAATCATATTGAGAAGTGGTTTACAAATATAAACATACAATAAAAGATAACATAACTTTATTAGGATATGGCCTAATATAGTGGAGAAGAAAAGAAAGTTAAGTGGGAGACATAGGAAAAAAGACCCTTTTTAACCTATGATGTAAGTCTTGTTACCCTTTGATAATGTATTAGAAATGATCATGTCCGTGAAACCCTCGGATTCTCGGCTTGGTGTTTGACAAAGAAGACACCCTTTCATAACAATAATTGCAACCTCCGTTTTCAATTGAATCGAACCTATAGACTCTACGTAAGCTTTATATGTATTATTTTATTACAAACATAAAAGTTTGTTTCATGACTCTACATAAGCTTATAAATTGTTTGATGTCGTCAAAGGAAGAAAATGGCCTTTGTAAAAAGGAGAGGCCTCACTTTCTAACTTACTCTACATTTATTATGTTTATGAACTAAGGTGAATAAATAAGAAAAAGTTTTCCATAATTTATATTATTTGAATACATGATGATTATAGCAGATGGAAATGGAAATGGGTTAGTTAAGAATAAATTATGTAGTTTTTAGTTCATAAATGATAATATTATTAGTGAATTCATTTTATAATTAATAAGAGAAGAATCGAGTTTGATGATTTAGATTTGAAGCTAAAAACATAGATGGTTATTGTAATTTAAAACATTGAGATAAGATTGTTGGCTCCTCGCTGAGCCATTTAGCTTTTCGAGAAGAAGCTAATATGGGTTTAATTTTAACATCCAATAAGATGAGAATTAGCAGCGGGTTTGTTGTAGATTGTATTCGTTTGCTTCATAAAATAATAAAAGATTAATCATTCTTGGTGGACGTAGCCCCTGGTTGGGGTGAACCACGTATATTGGTGTCCATCTCTTACTTTTGTATTTTCTGTGTGTTATTTATTTGAATTCACTCAAGTTAATGGTTTGTAAAACTTACATGTTTTTAAGAATACTTACTTTCTTACTTGTACATAATAAATGAACTATGGATTATATTATCTAATATAAAAGTTAAGGCTTTACACACATGAAGAATATGGTTGTTAAAGTAATACCGTTGTGCAATCATGATGGAAAATATGAAACCATGGTAGTATATTTTACAATAAGTATACATCTATTTGTTTATGTAGGAATTTATGAATTGACGGGGAACACACTTAAATTGTAATGTCATGTAATTCTTTGAGAGTAATGTTTTTGGTTATTAAGGTGAATATGTTTAAAAAGAAATTACCCCATCTCCCAAAATGGTAAAGAGGAGACTGGGTTTGTTATAGAGGGGGAGGAGGATCATAAATATGAATACAATGATGAGGATGAAGACGACAATGATGATAACAATGATGATGCTTGTGATGATGAGGATGAAGATGATGATGATGATGATCATAAAGATGAATATGACGATGATGGTGATGCTGACAATGATGAGGGTCATGATGATAACAGTGATGATGATGATGATGATGATGATGATGATGAATATGGTGGTGATGGTGGTGATGATGATGATGATGAAGATGAGGATGAAGATGTCGATGACGATACCGAGGATGATGTTGATGATGAACATGATGCTGACGAGGATGATGGTGATGATGACGGGGATGATGTTGATGAGGATGAAGATGGTTATGATGATCGTGATGGTGGTGGTGGTGGTGGTGGTGATGATGATGATGATAAAAATGAAGATTAAGATGGTGATGATGACGATGATGATAGGATGACGATGGTGATGATGGTGGTGATGCTGATAACAATGATGATGATGACAAATACGATGACTGTATAAACTTGAATGAGATCCTCTTTGTTTTGAGAAAAAAATATTGTCTACTGAATAGGTCCAACCACGTGAAGGCAGATGATCTTATGCCCCCCTCACATCACTCTCAATTCCCCAAAACCCAAATTGACGTAATAAACAATATTATCATACAACATAGAAAATTGCATAAACTTGAAAACACACAATTAAACCGTTAAAGTAAATTATTTAAAGATAATAATATAGATAAAATATAACTACTACATACCTTGTATATTTGAACTTATGTATATCATTACTCATCTTGTTCATCCAATTGAACATCTGAGTATGTATCATCTAGTTTAGGATTGATGTTCAAACGATTAACAATATCAACATCATCATCACTGGCATTTTCAATTATATCATCATTGGCATCATCATTGAGAATATTGTCTCCCACATTTGGTTCAACTTCTTAAACTTCTTTTTTTGGCACATTTGTTACGTCCTGCTTGACCTCTGCGTCATCTTGTTCTTCAATATCAACTTCTTCCTGTATATGATACTCTACAAGAATTCCTCTTGGATAATTTCTAAGAACATATGACCAACCCACTTTACCTGGAACCTTTGACTATTGAGACTTGTTCATATTGGCTAGGAAGAATATTAGGCAATGTCCTAGCTCAACCATCCTTGTATTAACTTTGGTAAACCCATTATCATGTTCAATAACAATTCTCTCAGGATCACACTCATTCATTCGTAACCTATACCATTTGATGTCAAACATAACTAATTTGAAGGATCCAAAGTCACACTCAAGTACATCATCAAAATACACATAGTATATATTTTGAGATACTTTTGGATGTCTATCACTCCTAGAGGAACATTAATGACCTCGAATACTGTAGTTATCCCTGAATTATAAGTTTTCCTCTTTTCATCTAACTTTTTAATGCGAAATTTATGATCATTGTACCACATAGCCTCATGGTGTTTCAATTGCAATATGTTAGACATGTAAAAAATGCATTGTCAATTAATAAACATATTAATATAACTTGGAAAGTATCCCATATAGAAAAGAAACACACCAAACACATTAATATGATAAAACAAAAGTTAATATTCGTGCTTATTTATCTTTCAAACCATATGCTAAATCAATTTCGCTTTATGTAAAATTAGTATCTTGATCAAGATGAGCTCTTTTAACCAACGTAGACACCCCTTCCTGTGATAACCTTTTATAATATTGTGTACATTTTTCAATTCATACCGTCACCCAATCAAGATTGTTTTCAATGTATAAATCTAGATCATCTCACTCTCAACCAACTATATGAAAAAATATTAATTCACCAATAATTAGATACCATGGTAAAAAAGTGCAACATAGACAAAATTAGGATATACCAATAATAAGAACGATATACACAAAACCTAGAAGTCATAAGTATTATAAATCTCCATCATCTAGATACCTTTCACTTTATTGATTCTACCTTTCCCCAATAGGTGCTCCCCTTGCAATTTCTTGATGAAATTCACATCCTGAATGTGTTCCACTTACCTATTTGATGCTAACATAGGAAGATATTGAGTAATATACACCAAGATTGATATACCATATATACCTCCACCATAGAATCCTTAGGACATGCTCTTTGTCTGACCAAATCCTTCAATTATTTGAAGTGCCTCTCCACCATCCAAATTGACCTTGTGTATACAAGTCCACACATTTCAATCTCTTCAACTTGGTGCATGAGGTAGTGTTCTTGTGCATTGAAAAATGCTAGAAGTGGATAGTTTTTCATTTCACACATTAGCTAATGAATTTCTCTCTTCCAATACTTTTCATCTTCTTTATGGATTTCTTTTGATGACAACCATCTATAAATGATGCAAGCATATCACATATTTCAACAAAAACATTATATACATTACAAGTAAACACATGTCATTAAGTTGAACAACAATTTTAACAAACATTTTACATATAAATCACTATTTACCTCATGTGTTTGCTAAGATCATATATAACTTGTTTGACATTGCTGTCAAAGCAGTTTGGGAGAGAGAGGTAGGGCATACTGTTACCATACAAAATAATCATTATTTGTTTCTAAAACATACAAAAAACAAAAAAATAATGTATACCAATATAGAAATATTTATACACAAATAATTACTTTAATGAAGGTATGCCGATCATGAGTTTTTACCCCACTAAATTCACCTTTATTTGTTAACATATTATTTATGTTTGAAGAAAATACCATGGGAAACTTAATTTTCCAAATGATCTCTTTTACAACATTTCTTTGCTGCTCTGTCAGTAAGCATGGAATTCTTTTGGTCTCCATTACTATTTGAAAGAATAACACTTTGCAATGTATGTTTGGCTTCTTGAATGACACAAATTTTGAATATTTTCTTTGTCACGCCTACCATCTAAGATTCACCATAAAATTTATGTTACATTCTTCTCGATATACGTTCTAACAAACAAATGAACTATTTGTATATCCTCATAATAGGGAAACCCACTGAATTTTATGGGATAACTTTTCATTCCTCATGGAAGCCCATTGATTTCTTGACAACCTCCATGAATCATAAAATAAATTACAACAATAATGGGCAAGTATGAGAAACATAAAGAAACAAATTTAAATATTACAAACAATAACACATATATGATACATACAAAATTTGTGTACCTTGACGATTTTTATTATATTCCACCTTCCATAGGTGGGGTGTCATTCTTCGTGGTTCTAATCTAGTCTCTTCTTTCCCATTGAAAAGATGTTTTTAGTGGTTCAATACCTATGGTTCTTAGAGAGGAGGTGCATATACTCTTCAAACACCTCCTTTCCTAAAGTTCTTGAATGACGGGATTTCATCTTAGGACCACAAACTAGACATGCAAATTTACCCTTTGTTTGAAGACTTGCAATAGACATATTAATGCC
>LPNX010135633.1:54638-73396 GCA_001517045.1 Pseudotsuga menziesii | reverse complement strand
ATATATACATATACATATGCATGGTTTCTTCATAAAATTATATACTATTAAAGTGTAATGGAACATGACATACCTAAAAAATGTGTTTTCTAGGGACATCATGAATTGTCGAGACAATTATTCCATGGAATTGAAATTCCTTTTTCTCTATTGGCTTAGAGATGTCATACATAGCAATGCCAACCCATAACTGAACTAGCTCACCGACAAAAGGCTTGATATATACATTCATATCTTTAACTTCGTACTTACGTAATTTTTTGAAAATACACATAATTAAAACCATATGCATATATAAGCAAATAAATAAATATAAGATACTAGGAAACAAACAAGAGAAATGAAATGTTACATTCAAACATTATTATGGAAAAATACCTGCAACAATCATTTCCAACATTATGTGCTCGCTCTTTATTAACATCCAAGGAGGAGTGTTATTGTTGGTAACAAAAATTGGCCACACTGAGTAAACGGACATGAGCTCTCCAAATGGATTGGCATTGTCAACTGTTAATGAAATCCTAACATTACGAGGTTCTTCTTCAAAACCTGGATTAGAGGAAATTTCAACTCAAAATGGGCCTTTTAAATTTAACTCAAATTTCATGTCATCATGTGTTAGCCAATGAAATTGTTTTAAATTTGAAATACCGTATAGGTCTTAAACACCTTTTAAATATAAATTTGGGGATAGGTATCATAAAAAAACTATTTTTTTGTTTGTATTTTCGACATATCTCCCCGTGTTTTTACTCAAATTTCGATCGGGTGAGCTCGTTGGATGCGGAATTAAATTTTGCATCCAACGATTACCCACTCGGCATACTTTTGACGGACCTCGCTAGCCCAAAAACAATAAATACCTGAAAAAACACAGTGAGATATGTCGAAAATACAAACAAAAAATTAGTTTTTTTCTTTTCTTCCTCCAAAATCAATAAATATTATTTTATTATTTTAACTATTATTTTATTAATTTTTTTTAGGAGGCCCATTTTGGGTTGAAATTTCCTCTTTTTCCACTTTTCTTCGATGCACCTAAATGCATATCTATCTGTAGGAATTCAAAGAACATCATCTCCACTTCTGTTTCGTGCATGGTAATCCATAAACTATGCTATGCTTTTGTACCTAACAATCGCTGCAAACTTGGAATTATGGGAATGTTGCAAAGAACCTTGCGAGGCACCTTTTTTTTTAATTGATCGGTTTGATACCTACTAATATGACATTGCATGCATTTTGTTTTGAATGCACATCGTCAATAATATACAATATGATTATTAGGACATGCAGCAATGACTTCATATTTCATTCCAATATCATTCATAGTGGCAGATAAATATCTGTATGTGAGAGGAAATATATTTGACTCTAGTAACATAAATTCACCTAAAAATTTACAACATAAAAAATAACTATTTAATGTAAAAAACATTAATTGTACTAAATATTGCATCCTTATTTTACATGACATTAATTAACACACAATAGAGGAAGAAATATAAATTTATAACAATATGATCAAACATACCTTAGGATCTATGTCATACAATTGTTTGATAAACCATTTAAAAACTTTAAGTTCACCAACGATAGCAAAGAGAATATTTGTTCTTGAGCCTTTATAAAGTGGTTGATTTTCCTTCTCAAGTAGAGGTTGTTATTATCCGACGCTAGACACCTAGGGAGACTTGCCTTTATAATTCAAAACAATTACGTAAAATTAGCGTGTATACAAATATATGACATAAAAATTTACAAGTACAATCAATATAAAGACATAATGATGAATATATGTAGCTTACCAAGGGATGGTATTCATTCACTACTTTGGTGTGTCCATATTTTCTACAATGTTTTTCAACTATTTTTATCAAAATTCTTCTATGAACGAAGCACTTGCATTGAGCGCAAGCGCAATAACATTTGTTATCATCCATTTCCCTGAAATCCTCCCACAACCTATCAAGCAACTTTCATTTTTCTTCTAGACTAATGTTATCTAACATTGTTCCCTACCAAAATAGAGTGATCACTATCTTATAAAATGAAGTGGTCATACAAATATATTATTAATTTCTAATGTAATTGACAAATAAAATAAAATAAAAACTTTATAACTTTTCTGAATGTCACAATTATAACAAAATTGTCAAAACGTCGATTAAATATCATATATTTATAAATTACATATGCATCAGACTTCTGACACTTGCTCACATATTCAATGTTGACTTTTTCAACATTCAACAATGACCATTGCAAAATTTCAATCGTTATCCCTCTTGTGTCGGTGGTCTGATGGTTTACCGTTGAAATACCAATTAACATGCCTTAAACATTGGAGGTCCGACACTTTAAAATAGATCAGTAGACCAACAATTGAACGTTGAAATATCGATGGTTTAATGATAAACATCAGTTGACTGGCGAAAGCATGCTAATTTCATAAATATATAAAAAAATAGATTTTTAACAAGTATTTTTCGATGGTTTGTTTTTACCTCCGAATAATTTTGCTGAAATTTGAGCTAAAATTTTCTAGTGTGATGATGATGATTAACCTCCCCTAATCCCAACTTTGGTTTATCGGACACTAAGAAGAAAGCGGGGAATTATTTGGTTTGCTTTAAAATTTTATTCCTATGCTAAAAAAGCTTGAAGAGAAGCTTTCTTAGCTCACTATATTTTTGGCAAGTTATGATGTCAGACATGTTTGTATTGTAGCAAATATTATGAAATTGAGATATAAAGTGGGTGTAAGAAGGACACTCTAAGATAAAGTAATTTTCATCATCAACACTCATAGACTCACAAAGATGGCAGATCATTTTTGTCTAGGATGGTTTAGGAATTAACCAATGCCATGTTTTGCTATGGAGCTCATAAGAGCTCGTTCTTATTTGACTAAATTAATTTTCTTCTTTGAGATAATTAAAACTGAGAGACACTTCTGATCTTCTAGATTAGAGGGTGTGTGCAAGAAGTTGAGGGACCTTTTAGATGTAATGGTGGAGTGAATTCAATAACTCTTGATCCAAAAAAAAAGAAATCATGCTAAGCAATCCTGAACCTACCAAGCCTAGTCCCACGGTTGCCAACATGCATGCTAATTAGGATATTAAACCAAATCGTGCCTCTGTTTTATTTAAGAAAATCACGCCTCTGTTTTATTCAAGAAAATCGCGCCTCCATTTTATTCAAGAAAATCGCGCCTCCGTTTTAGTGAACAAAATCGTGCGCGCGTTTTGGAAAGCCTGTTTTTTTTAAAATAGGACGAGCGCGTCTTTTTCGCCACATCGGACGGCTATTGGATTTCTTTGGAGAAAATCTCGACTGGGCGAACACCTTTTTGGGTGTGCCAAAGCTATCCATCTCCACCTTTGGATCAACCTCCTATTTGTGAGGTATTTTCCTCATTTCTTTTCATGTTTTTTCTCTTTGTTCATCTATTTATTTTCCCTAAATTGAAAAATTAAACCAAAATAAATTAAATTATGGCCAATGGAAACAAAAACCCCAATGTAATTGGCCAATGGAAACCAATTCCTCAATTTAATCATAAAAATTAAATAATTTTGATTATTTACCAAAATTCATACCCAAAATTCCCATGCCCAATGGAAACCAAAACCCCAATTAACTCAAAAAACAAATGAATTTCACTATTTCCATATGCATATTCGCAAGTATCCTTGTGAATCCATACCAAAATCCACAAATATGCAAATTTTGTCAAGCACATTGCAAGTTTGCATAAGTAATTTACATGCCCAATGTAAACCAAAACCCCAATTAACTCATAAAAAACAAACGAACTTCACTATTTGCATATATGTATATTTGCAAGCATCATTGTGAATCCAAACAAAAATTAACAAATATGCAAAGTTTGTCAATTATGTTGCAAGATTGCATACAACTAAAAAAAAATCAAGTAGAATTCATATATTCCCCTAAAATACATAAAAAAACATGGTAAAGCCCTTTAACTCTATCTGAAATATTAAAGTTGATCTTCCAAGAACATCAATAAACACCTTATAGTTTTGATGAAACTTCCTAACCCAAGTGTTAAAATAAGGTATAGAAGCCTCCCATGCTTTTAATAAATATTTCGTCTTGAACAAAGGGTACTTTTTGGTTAAGGTCGAGAGAACAAAATTCAACAATAGACTCTATGAATGTGAAGATACATAGGTAGGTTGATGTATTTGATTAAACATTCCAATCACATACTATCATACATGATATAATCCAGTGGAACCCTCGCAACCATAAAATCCATAAAGATCTACTAAATAGACTTTGGAGTCCAAAAAACATCACACTACAACAAATAATTACATATCTAACAAAATCGTTTCCTATACTGGGATTTTATTCATCAACAACACATTATGTCGCCTATTACAGGGTCTAGTTGTTTCCTTTACCCTCAATCTGGGAGCTGGTCCTACAAAGGCAATAGTCAGCACCTCACAATTTTGACGAAACTTCATAATCCAAGCCTTAAAATAAGCTAGAGGATATTTGCAATCAACATATGCACTCAAGACACTTTATGTACACATGCATACTTAAAAATTGGAATTAATACTTGAATTTAGGACATAAATATGAAATGAAAAAATGTTAAATGTTTATTCTTTACTGTAAAATTCAAGATCAATTTTTAAATTTACATGATAGATTTAGTTTATGTTGTTATTTGTCGTACATTAGTTATACAGTTTTCAGTGCTTAGATATATCATTATATCATGTGTTTATATTTCTAATGATATTTTATTTGTATTTATGATTGCAGTGGTTACTATGGATAATAATGCGGAGATACTGAGGGTTATTTCCCATTTGAGAGAGATTGGTTCAGCTTGGAGGGGTGGAGATGAGCTCCGCCACTCCTTGTCAGATTCTTATTCATCTATTGTTGATACGATCGCAAGATCAAATAATGCTTTGTATAGCATAGCATATTACAGGGAGAGGAAAAGACAACAATATGCTGATGGGTTAAGTTACAACGAGGTAAAAAAGGTCAAAATAACAAAACAACACATCTATTCATTGTTTAGACTGCCTGGGATAGATGACATTTTGAAGATCAACAGGACACATGTTTCTATTGAGTGGTGCACCTTTCCACCCATCAGAGACATTTGGATGGATAGGTGGTACATGGTTTTTGACATTCCCCCTCATAACAATAGGGAAGTACTATTGTACTTCCTCCGAAAATTGTATGCAGAGTTTGTGATGGGGAAACATGTCAACTATTTTGACATGTTGGGCTTTTAGGGAGTTGGTAGGGGGATGCCCCAACATCGACCCAATGTTAGGCATAAATATGCCAATATATAGATACTTGCACTCCATGCCCAGCAACCGAGGGCAGACATCCCTCCTACACATGACATGGTTTCCCAATCACAAGAGGCATTTTTTACTCTAGCTGAGATGGTCTCTCGACACACAACCACTATTGACCAGAGAGCACCCTCTTCCTCTGCTGGTGTACAACCACTAGCTTTTGGTGGTGGAGGGGCATCTATTGGTGGGGATATACCGACATCCCATGTGCCTCGAAGTGAGCCACATGTCTGCACATCGTGTGGGGGACTCTGTTATGGTCTTGGACCAAGACATGGTACCGCTACGTTGACTGGTGGTCAGGTAAGGACATTGTTTTAAAACTTTGTTATTGTTCAATTTTTAATTTTTCCATACTATATGTAACATATTAAAAGATTCGTAATATATGCAATATTTACTCTTGCAGGAGATTGATGCCTCTCATGGGGGTGGCACTACACTCGGTGTGGTTATACCCGAGGCCCAAACAACCACCATTGATGTAATATTTAAACATTTTTCATTTTGTTAATACATATCATTTTGTTAATGCATGTGTTAGTCTTGATTAATTTATTAAATTGTCTAATATTTACAATTTTTGAAGTTGCAGGAACCCCACTTAGAACATGATGCTGGAGACGTTGATATCAACGACATAGTCCAAGCTAGTGGAATTTACGATTACTTGAAGAATGTAAGTACATGGGTTATGACTGAATCTTGTTCGAATTATTTAAATTTCTTACTGTACCCTCCTTTATAGATCGCTAATATTTATAATTTTTAAACTTGCAGATGCTATTAGCATATGAAGAGGGGCAAGAAATTGATGGAAGCGGTCACTCCCATGGGGGAGATATGTCCCAGGTAGGGGTAATTATATTACAACATGTTAGTTTTTCAATACATATTATTCCATCCATTCAAATCCATGTCTAACTATGGTAACACTTTATGACTGCAGACATCATCATAGATCCTCGCACCGCCTCTTTGGTTTGAATCTCCCCATAGTCCAAACATAGTTAAGGGGGTTGTTTACACCAAACGATCCTCTTCCTTGAACAGAGTGGGTGTGCATGAGAATCAACCTACTCATCCCACGGTAATGTACACACTTCCAATGGCAGTTTGTTGGTTAGCTATGAATTCACTTCACAAGTGGTTTTTATTAATGTTATTTTTGCATGTTTACAACATCAGGATGTAGAGTCATCCGTGCCAGACCTTAGTGGGATTGTTGATGCTGTGGTCAATGTTGCATCTACAATAGGGATAAGTCACATTGAGGTACATCTACTTGAATATTTGTAATTCTACATTTCATTTGTATTGTTTATGGACATGCATGATGTCTAACTATTTTATCATTTGGTGATTGTAGCCACACCCTGGTCCATTAGTGCACACAACTGAGGTTGATGTTCATCCTACGACTCCTCTTACTACTGAAGAGTCCCAGCGTAATTCCCTAGAAATGTTTTTTTCAGTGAGATGTTCATTTTTTACATAAATTATTAGTACTTTCTCATTCATGTACATGTTGATAATGCTTGAGATAATTGACATTTTTTTTTATTCGTAGAGAAGCATTGCAGAGAGACTCTCTGCAAGGAGGAGTACACCAGAGGCACCTATACCCTCAACACCAGAGGCACCTATACCCCTGACGGATGCAGTGAGTCTTTGTTTTATTCACAATTGAGTCATATTTTAAATTTTCAAACTTTGTTATTGTTGGACATTACTAGTTCAGTTACCTGATCAAGAAATATTGTCATTGATTTGCAGTCGCCAGAGATGCACAGTGGTCGTAGACAAAGCCAAAAAGCATCAGGGTCCGAGAAAAACAAGATAAAGTTAGATTTTTGATGTGTTAGTCCAAGACAAATATGTATTTTTATGTACAATTCAGAGTTAGAGTGTAGGGGCGCGGTCCAAGACATATGCATTTTTGTTTGCACATGTACATCAAATATGTTTTTGATACATGTACATTGACAGGCCATAGATGGGCCTTCTATTTTTGTATTATAACTTTCATGATATAAAAAATATTTCATATCAAGGCTCTTGAGATCTTCATGGTTCAGTATTTTAAGTGTGATTATACACGTGTGGCCAAGAATGTTTCTATGTGTAATGTTCCCAATTTTTTATAGATTTTACGATTGCATGGAGATATCAGTTATAAATTTGAGAACAATGCACAATCTCAATATTAGATAATGACAAAAATGTACATTTTAATTGTTTTTTACCATGATCCATTTGCATATACAATGTTATATTAACAATGTCAAATTGTATTCACAAAGATGGAACATACCTAATACACATAAGCACCCAACACATCTAAGCTACTGATCCAACTTGGTGGAATACAAAAGCACCTTACCCACATAACAACCTAACAAAATTTTAAAGGATGCACGAAGTTGACACACCTAAGTGATGCACCTGTATGGTCTACATAAATAAAATTAGTGTTTGGCATGATGTCTTTCATCTAATGAATACATGGGATACACATCAAACCTAAAAGTATCCGAGTATTATAAGGTTGATTCAAAATAATGGTTATGACTATATCTTGCACATTATTTTATCATTTTGTTAATGTACATGGCATTTGATGAATGGCCTCGAGTAACAACTTTGAAAGAGATGAAAGTTATGTGTGATTTTATTATAGTTTAAATTGATTAGAGAAGTACTATTATGAATCTTGTTTTATAAATTCATGTTTATGGAGTATTATTCGAAGCATTCGTTACGTGAAGATATATATATTTTGTAATAATGGCGTAATAGGTTGGCCACTTGTTTCTAAACACAAACATGTTCCATTACATGGTTACTGACGTAATGGCATTGTCTCCTCCTGCATTTCATCGTACAAATGCTGACATCTCTAGGATGAACTTGCTAACTTAATATGGGAAACAACCTTCTTTCGAGTTTCCAGTCCCACGAATGTTATGAGATCCTAAGATCGATTCACCTCCACATAGATATTGGCAACTCCTTTCGCCTTGATTAAAAATAAAACAAAGAATATTTCTTGCTTGACAATGATGGGAAATAAGTCTTGATCAACACCTCACAACATGTAACATAGTTCTCGACAGCTGCACATGGAATAATAGTTTTCAAAAAGTATTAGTTCAAGAGGGGAAGATCTACAATCACCTTTAAGCTGACCTCTATGTGCAAAGTTTCACATTCACTTACTGAGCAAAACCCTAGTTTCCAAAATTGACGAAAAAAAATGATCCCTTGTCCATGGACCCAGAGTAGAGGGCCAATATAGCACTATCCCGATGTCTTGAATCCAACGGAGCCGACGGTTCATCGATTCGAGCAACGGTCATCAATATATGGAATGTTAAGTCCCACCTCCTACAAGATTTCAGGGACACCTGTTGAATCCCTAACCGGGGGCATAGAATGGAAACCGTGCATCAAAAAGTGCTTTTGGTGGGTCGCGCAAGCGTGTTTAGGCAGGTTCCATGTGGAAACACTAGCCACATGTTCACGGTAAAAAAAAAATTCAAAGTTGACCCCTATGTGCAGAAATTGGACATTCACTTACTAAGCAAAACCCTAGTTTCAAAATTAACCGAAAAAATGATCCCTTGTCCATGGACCCAAATTAGAGGGCCACCCTAGCACTATCCTGATGTCCTGAATCCAATGGAGCCGATAGTTCATCGATTCGAGCAACATTCATGATTCTATGGCACGTTGAATCCCACCTCCTACAGGCTTTCAGGGACACCTGTTGAATCCTTACTCGGGGCATAGAATGGAAACTGTGCATAAAAAATGGCTTCCAGTGGGTCATGCAAGCAGTTTTAGGCATGTGTTATGTGGGAATTCTAGCCACACCTTAATGGTCAAGCAATATGCGAATTTGACCCCCATGTGCAAAAATTTCACATTCACTTATTGAGCAAAACCATAGTTTCCAAAATTGACCAAAAAAATGGTCTCTTATCCATGGAAATAGATTAGAGGGCCTCCCTAGCACTATCCCAATGTCCTGAAACCAATGAAGCCGACGGTTCGTTGATCCGAGCAACGGTCATGATTTTATGGCGCGTTGAATCCCACCTCCTACAGGCTTTCAGGGACACCTGTTGAATCCCTACCCAGGGCATAGAATGGAAACCGTGCATCAAAAAGGGATTTTGGTGGGTTGTGCAAGCATATTTAGGAATTTTTTTATGTGGGAATGCTAGCCACACCTTCACGGTCGAGCAATATGCGAATTTGACCCCCATGTGCAAAAATTTCACATTCACTTACTAAGTAAAACCCTAGTTTCTAAAATTGACCAAAAAAATGGTCTCTTATCCATGAAACTAGATTAGAGGGCCTCCCTAGCACTATGCCGATATCTTGAATCCAATGGATCCGACGGTTTTTCGATCTGAGCAACGGTCATGATTCTATGGCACTTTGAATACCACCTCCTACAGGCTTTCAGGGACACCCGTTGAATCCCTACCTAGGGCATAGAATGGAAACCGTACATAAAAAAGGGCTTTCGGTGGGTCATGTAAGCATGTTTAGGCATGTGTTATGTGGGAACACTAGCCACACCTTCACGGTTGAGAAATATGTGAATTTGACCCCCATGTGCAAA
Organism: Pseudotsuga menziesii; assembly: GCA_001517045.1. Taxonomy (NCBI): domain Eukaryota; kingdom Viridiplantae; phylum Streptophyta; class Pinopsida; order Pinales; family Pinaceae; genus Pseudotsuga; species Pseudotsuga menziesii. The sequence continues at coordinate 63,382 of LPNX010135633.1, read as the reverse complement.
AATTTCACATTCACTTACTAAGCGAAACCCTAGTTTCCAAAATTGAGAAAAAATGGTCTCTTATCCATGGAACCATATTAGAGGGCTTCCCTAGCACTATCCCGATGTCGTGAATCCAACTGAGCCGACTGTTCATTGATCCAAGCAATGGTCATGATTCTATGGCACGTTGAATCCCACCTCTTACAGGCTTTTAGGGACACGTGTCGAATCCCTACCCGGGGCATAGAATGGAAACCGTGCATCAAAAAGGGCTTCTGGTGGGTCGTGCAAGTGTGTTTAGGCATTTGTTATGTGAGAATGCTAGCCACACCTTCATGGTCGAGCAATATGCGAATTTGACCCCCATGTGCAAAAAATTCACTTTCACTTACTAAGCAAAACCCTAGTTTCCAAAATTGACCAAAAAAATGGTCTCTTATCCATGGAACTAGATTAGAGGGCCTCCCTAGAACTATCTTGATGTCCTGAATCCAACGGAGCCGATGTTTTGTCGATCTGAGCAGCGGTCAAGATTCTATGGCACGTTGAATCCCACCTCTTATAGGCTTTCAGGGACACCTGTTGAATCCCTACCTGGGGCATAGAATGGAAACTGTGCATCAAAAAGGGCTTTCGATGGGTCATGCAAGCATGTTTAGGTACGTGTTCTGTGGGAACACTAGCCACACCTTCACGGTATAGCAATATGTGAATTTGACCCCCATGTGCAAAAATTTCACATTCACTTACTAAGCAAAACCATAGTTTCCAAAATTGACCAAAAAAATAGTCTCTTATCCATGGAACTAGATTAGAAGGCCTCCCTAGCACTATCCTGATGTCCTGAATCCAACGGAGCTGATGGTTCATTGACCTGAGCAACGAACATCATTCTATCGCACGTTGAATCCCACCTCCTACAGGCTTTCAGGGACACTTGTTGAATCCCTACACGAGGCATAGAATGGAAACCGTGCATCAAAAAGGGCTTCTAATGGGTTGTGCAAGCGTCACTACTACATTTCGGCCAAAAATTCGACGACCGTATTGTCGGATTTTTGACACTTCCCTGTCGCATGTACGACACTATGATTTTTTTTAAGCGTCGGTGGATTTTCGTCGGTTATCCGACATCTTTCCAATCCGTCGGTTAAGTGACAGCTCAGTTTACCATCGGTTAAATGTAAATCATCGGTTAAGCGATGGTGGAGAAATAAAAAAAAAAACTACACTTATAGGTCGTCGCTTCTACAGCATGGTCGTCGGTTCACCAAAAAAAACCGTCGCTTAACCAAAGAAAACCGTAGCTTAACCGACGGTATTGAATTTTTTTTTAAAAAACATCACCTACAGGCTGTCGCTTAACCGATGGTTATAAGTGTTTTTAAAAAAAAATCACCTACATGCCGTCGCTTAACCGACGGCTATAAGTGTTTTTAAAAAAAAAATCACCTGCTTCCCAACATATCAAAACTTTATTATTTATATATGTATGTTTATTGCAGGTAAATAGTATGCAGTAAAATGAAATTTCATTTGGCAATATTCACACATTATAAAGGCTGAGTTAGAATACATGGCAGATTATATCATTGTAACCAAAAAGAAAAACTTATCTACAGAAGTGATAGACATTGCTGACCAGATAAACTAAGAGGTCATTTCTGAATCAACTTCAAGCGTTCACCCACTATAATGTGGTGTCTAATTAATCATAATCAGAGGGCATAAGCTAAAGTAAAATCCATTCCTACCAGAATACAATTGTGTTAAATCTCTCTACCTTGCTCCTAAAGAACATTCCTTATCTTGGACATTTTCATTTGCGAATGGAGGTGTGGCAGCGTTGTCACCCTTGTTTGCAATTTTATAGGTACCATTCTCCCTTGCATTTGAGCCCTTACCACCACCAATATCTGAATAAAAGAAGTCCACAAACTTATTAAAATATGTTTTTAAACAATATACAGTATATGCATTGATGCCTTGTTCTTTCCCACTTGTTTTGCTAGTCACACTCTCTACCTTGTATACATATTACATATGTCATTTCTAGTTAAAGATTTTCTGTGATATACATGTAGTCTTTGCAATAAAAAGCATTATTTCATGTCATTTCCCTAGAACCTTGGGCAAGAAGAAAACATATAGCATGTTTTAAAGTACTGCATTTTAAATAAATAACATGGGCACACAATAAGAAGCTACAACTTCTAAAATATGGACAAATAAATTTAAATCAAAGTCATGTGTATTGGTTTATTATAACAGCCATGATTTTATTCAATGGTACTTTCATTATAAAAGAGCTGTCTATGGAAAAATCATACCTTGTAAAATAGGATGATAGCTTGCTCTAACAGATCCACGACCCATTAAAGATCCCCCCTTTCCACCTCGACCTTGAATTCCAGATCTGGGTCTGAATTCCATAGAGTTTTGAATGCTCATGTTCTGTACAAATAGAATGCATTATGAAGCATCAGATCTTTGAATGTAAAAGTGCATTAACCAAAATCATCACAAGCAAAACTATGATGAGACTTCCCTCTTAATATTAATGCAAATACAACATAGCAAATCTATCCAACATACTAGACCAGAAAAGAACAAAAATAGAATTCCTAACCCTATAAAGACATTTGCATTCATTAAATTACCACAATAATTACCCCCAAATAAATGATAACGGCTTCAAAATATGTTATTTCATATAACAAATAAACAAAGGCATAGGAATTTTGTTGGGCTCTTAATGGTAAGTTACAAGAACAACACATGCCATGAAACCAACCTAAATTCTATCACCTGCAGGTTGGCTCCATATACAAGTGGGAGTGGACAGAAACAAGCACTACATAGTTTTTGACACAATAGGAAGCACCTTGTTTGTGAATTTTTTGCAGAAGGTATCCAACTTGCCAGTGTTCCAGAAAATGAAAGTGAAGGGATTGGATAAAAGTGTTGCCACAAAATGAAAATGAAGCCTGAAGGCATAAAAGTGTAGCCATGGGTACAGATATAGTCCTAATATTTCATGTCAAGGGATGTTTGAGGGAGACAGAAAAGGAATACAAATGAACCACAACTTATTAAGATTTACCCCCAACAATGTGGTATAAAACAAATGTCATCACTTAGTGTAGCTATTGAAGAATTGATAAGTGCCAGATGAAAACCATGCAGCATAGTATCAGACATGCCACATGGCTAAATCAGAAATTGAGTACTTAATTCAAGGGACCAAGGACTTTCAATTTCAAATGAAAGCCACGACCTATTCCACAGTAAATGCACCATCTTGTGTCTACTATTTCATCTGTTATAAAAAATGCCAGCATTATCTTGTAACACTTCTTCGAAAATCCATATATTGTATCTAGGTTATGTTGTATAAAATTCATGTAATGGTCACTCTACAATCTTGTGCTGTATATCACAGGAAGCATCACATATCTATCGGCATCATCCAAGTTCTCTTTGCCCAACAGTAAAAGGTTTTCTCTTGAGAATCAGTATTGCAAGAGGAGGTACAGAATGGCTGGTTGAGAAAATGATGCATGTAAGAAACAGGCTAATGAGATAAGAGACAAAGGTCACAAAATATCAAGTGAATTATGTATTTCATAGAAAATTGTAGCACGAGATTCATAGAAGACTAGACAAAAATTCAACCTAACATTTCCATGCCGTCTCCCTTGCACATAATGAAAGCTTGTGGAAAAATATACATATGGAAAAAAGAATGCTTTAGAAGTGTTCAAACAAAATCTGCCCCAGTGAAACAGCTCCAACATATTAAAGCATCCAATAATTAGGCTATCACGAATGGCAAGAAAAAGAAAGTAAAAACACATCAAACTCCTATTTTACAAAGGCCGCAAGGGACATTTAGTGATTTGAAAGGGCAAGGTGCCAATAACTCTTACACTGGACAAATTGATTATGTCCATTGAACATTAAAAGATAAAAAGAGAAATAGCTTTTCTTTTACTTCTACTTCCTCAACTTTAGAGACAGGACAGTCCTCTTCAGTAAGCAATGATAGAAGACATTTATCCACTTTCAGTTCCTGCAATTATATTCTTAAGTTATGGAATTTTTCCTATTTAGTATAAAGGGACAGAGCTGCAATTGTTATAGACTTGTTTTCGAATGAATGTACCCAAGTCAAAATACAAAAATATGAAGTCTGCTGTCACAGAAATTTAGAAATGCTGGCAACGGTATGGAAAGAACAAAACTAGAGAGATAGTGTTCTCAGATTACAATATAGTACAGAATACCAAAAGTGTATTCCACGAGATGTTTTCTTACTATTGCAAGCAGGCTTCATTTGCATCATCAGAAGTTCAAGATGAAAGTGAAAACAAGAGGAGAGTCAATATTAGGAGAAGGATTTTGGGTATACAATAAATACGTCAGCCCTAGTTGAATAAACCCTCACAATGTAAGTTCAGCCCTGGGTTTATCATAAGGAATGAATATTAATAAACAAATACAGTGCAACTAGGAGGAAGTTGAGGTGATAGTTTTGAATTTGTGGCCTGCTAGAAGGATAACCTAAGACACTATTATATCTCCAATCCGTTTGAGATATAGGCATATAATGGGATTGATCTTTGTAGAAACTTGGTAGATTGCAATAGATTATACACCAGCATTCTTGAGGTAGTCATATGCCAATATATTCCATAGTCATATTCAACATTCATGAGTAGAATTTCATGGAATTATCAGCAGGCTTCATGCCACTAGTAGATCTAAGATTCACTGAGGCTTCGAGGTTAAAGACACAAGAAGCACATAGTATAATAGCGTTATTGGCAAAGACACAATCATGCCAAATATCACCCTGCATCAAACAAACACAAGTGCCAGCTCTTAGCTCAATCGCCTGTAACATGAAACTAATGGATCAATGGGATAAATAAAGGAGATAATGCAGCCTATGTGCTATCATCATTGGATATAATGTGTGCACAAGTCCAGATGCAAGTGTTAAAAATTCATGCAAACTCTGGTAGCATTAGGGCACTAACCTTCCTAACATTATATAGCTTATTCAAATTTGCTCTCCCTACAACTACTATGTAGTATTGCCTCAAGCATAGACCATGACAATAGAATGATTTACAGGAAGGTATCTTCTTGCTAACTGTTAACACACAATCTGACTCCAGGGAGATTGTACGGGGATGGATCTCCCATTAACGAGATCATGAATCAATGGGATAAAGGAGAAAATGCAGCCTCTGTGCTATCTTCATTGGATATAATGTGTGCACAAGTCCAGATGCAAGTGTTAAAATAGTCATGCAAACCCTGGTACCATTGGGGCACTAACCTTCCAAACATTACCAGCCTCTGTGCTATCTTCATTGGATATTACCAATAGAAGAGAGCTGATTATTTGACACGTTATGGCAGCCTTTGGAACTGATTCTGAAGCAGATTTTTGGGGTAAGCCACAATCTAAGGGCCACATAATTCGATATTTCAAGGCAGCAACAAGGCTAGAAAACAGAGATGGTAAAATTTTATAAAAAATACAGAACAACATAATTGAGTTGTGGAACAGGGGTTTTCCTGGTGAGATTTGTAAAAAAGAAAACAACAGACGTATGGCTGTTGTTCCAAGACTTTTTGGTGGTTGGAGAATCCTAGTATGGGGTACCTCTGTAGTATACACTCACTGGGAAGTATGTTCCATGGGAAGCTTATTTGGGTATGTTGAAGAGACAGTATGACAGCAATGAGTAGGAGATCCAAATCATAGGGCAGCTAACATACTTTGCGTCAGTAAAGAATGGCATTGTTAATTTTTCAAGGAGAAACAGTAACACTCAACAGATGGGCTGTAATGCTTTGTCCTGTGAAGAATATGCAGTCAAAATTTTAGTGAACAAACCAGCTGAAACTAGTGTTTCTTCCTGTGTTTCGAAGCTGTGAATATAGGTGAGCAGCACTGAGGAATTTTTTGTCAATATTGCGAGAGAGAAGGCATGTTGCATTAAGTCAATTTCTGTGAATATATTCCTTTCCTGGGCCTGAGTCATAGCAGCAAAGGTGCACAAGGTTTCAAGGTCGATGTACATGCAAAGGATAGAAGCACTTGTTATGGTGTTCATAAACAACATGTGCATAACACTTCTTATATATGGATAGACTCTAGAGTATATTGCAAAAGAAGGGGGCCCATTGGCTAGTGTAGCATGCAAAAGGAGTGCAGTCAAAACATAAACCTTGTCTTTTACCCATCTTTAAACAAACCATGCAGAAGTTGAGTTTAAGTTCTAGTTTTAGGTTCTGAGCACTTAAAAATTCAGTTAGTGTTGAGTTAGTAGCCAATTTTAGTGGGCATTTAACACTTCAAGTTAGCAGCCACCAGATCTATAATCATATTCAGAATTTATTTTTTTTGTGGGGAAGCAAGTTTACTTATTTCTGTTGACAGCAGCAGTGTTCAATAGTGACCTATCCAAAATAGGAAAATCATGCATAAAGGTATTCAATAGGACCTATGTGCACAGCACACAATTAAATTGGAAAATGACCTATGTGCAATCAAAGACCAGCAAATGAAAGGAACATGATAAAATGAAGCATTTGCCAAGATTCAAAATAACCTACTAGCACACAATCGGTCTAAATCAGGGCACTATAATGGGAGACAGCATACCCACTTTATAGTCGCAAGATAGGATGAGAATTCAACACCAAGATATCCAAAACAAAACAAAAAAACAGGCATTTATAAATAACTTTCTCTATTCACATAGAAGTTTATGGTGGTGATAGTAGACAAGATATAATGATCCTTGTATCTGAAGATCCATTTATTTCTTGAAACATAGCTTGCACTGTTTCTGCAATGTTAATTTCAATCATAAAAGACGATTTGAAATCCATGGATTTTTATTTAAATTTAATATTTAGATATCCACTGACAGAAAATGGCCAATGGAACTGGCAAAAAGTACATGAATCCAATTTTACAGGAGAAAAGTACAGGCATGCCTACGGCAGCATACTGAATCACATTAAAAATAAAAACTAGGAAAAATGACTCTGGAACCAACTTTTCACAGGATCAACAATGATAATTAAACAAAATAGTGACTCAATATGCCACAATGAATAACTTGCCTTTTCTTCTAGTAGGAAACTTACAAGGATGCATTTTCCAACTGTTTTGGTGGAAAATCTTTGAAAAGCATGGCAATTGCAACAAGATATCTGCTGCTAGTCCTTGTCATGCTTTCTTCTGGGAATGAAAGAATGATAGGCTATAGCCAAATAGACAATAGGACACAAAGAAATGTCAATTTACTTACTATGCTCTATTACAATTAACCTCCAATTCATGATCTGTTCATGTTGGAACCAGTTATTAACTGCCTTCCATAAACCATCAGTGGAGTCCTGTGCAATGGCCAATAAAAAGTAACACAGTCTCGCCACATCATGTTTGTGCTGCTGGCTTCTTTGGTTGTGGAAACAACAACTGAGCAAAGAGGAGTTCATTCCATGTATCAGGCACTCCTGGAAGACACCAATGTAGACAATCCTGAGGACCACCTTTTGATCTAAGAATGTATTTGGATATATGTGACTCGTCTTTCAACTTTGAAACCCCAGTGATATCTAAACATTCAACCCTTGTGCCCCGCACAACACTCTCAATAGCTAGATCTCTAATATAGTGTTCAATATAAGCAAAGTCTAATATAAGCAGTACATAATCATTTTAAGCCCCTGCTCTTTTACATATTTGGCTTTAATTTATTTGTCCCTGCTCTTTTACATATTGTCCTCCTTTTGCATATATTTTGTGTAATATAAGCAGTGTTCTTTCCAAAAAAATCTTATCAAATATAATTTAATCTTATGTTTTGTTTTATTTAGAGAATGCGCCCTTACCCAGCTTGCATGTATGGATCTTATTATGCCTAATAATTATAGTTCCCTGCAAAATGTGTGCATGTCTTTTATCAAGATTTCAACATTGCATGCACCATGTTTGCTCAAATAATTTCCTAAGTTATATCTTGATTGCAAATATGCTCAAATAATTTGAAAGATACTTGTAACAGCTCTACTTTTGGGCTTTTCAAGCAATTAGACAAATGCAGGGCTCAAGTACTCCATGGAGTTTCTTTCAAAATAGGATGCAAACAAAAACTTTCTCATGATACAATGCGATACCTAAAGTGAAAGGCAAGCCTAGAAAGAGAATAATCTTGTAGATATGATGGCATATGTGTTGCAAACTTGAAATTAGTTAGCATTTCAGCTTTTCTTCAGCATCCCTACTGCTTGTGTTCTTCATTTTCTTTTCATTGCCAAATTATTAGGAGCTGGATTCAAAACAAATGCAATTCGCATTCACACAATCTTTGGAGCTTTCGTGTTACAAGATAAAAATGCACATAGATGAAGGTTACAAATGGAGATGTAGTGGATAGTCAGTAAATATCAAATGCATAACAGTTTTTGAACTCATCTCAAATTGGGTCCACTATATTTTGGTTGATGCACAACAAATTAGCTCCATGTGTGCTTCTCTATCTCTAGGACTATGGGAATAATATCTGTCACATGATCTAAATTGCACGACATAGCATTTTATAGATTTAGGGCCAGCATGGCTTCAATGAGATCAAACTTCTTTGGGGGTCCTTTGATTGCTCATTCAGGCTGATAAGAAAGTCATTACAAACTATTACTTTGCTGGAGGGTATTTATCTGTTTAAAAACTA
>LPNX010135633.1:43237-54387 GCA_001517045.1 Pseudotsuga menziesii | reverse complement strand
ATTCAGAGATGCAGAAACTTTTTGTCAAGAAGAAGAGTGATGGATGGCTCTCTCTTCTTGGAAAAAGTTTCTGCATATCTAGATTCATTATGATCTTGATGATGAATTTCCTATGGCAGGTCCAAAGGTCGATGCTTTAACTTGCAACACAATGAATGAATCCAGAAATGATTAGAAAACCAACACAATGTAGAAGGCTCAGCCTAACAGTGAATGAATCCAGAAATGAGTAGCAAACCAACACACTGTGGAAGCCTCAGCATAAAAGAATAGGAAAAAGTTTCCACAAAATCATTCACCTATCAAAAATCTCATCTACCATTTTGAATAACAAGTTGTGCAAATTGGAATCATGTAAGTTATATGGTATTACGAATTAATCAACCTCCAACCTATTACTTCAAAGTTTGAACATGTTTTAAACTTTGGATGGCAAGTTGAAACCATTACTACAAAGTTCCAACCATGTTTTGAACTGTGAATGTGGGTTGGAACTGTGTTTGATATTTTAATTTGATACACTAGGAACCAACCGTCACATGTAGGTATCAGATCTGTGGAATGTATACATAAGAAATTGTACATTGTAGATTCATATTTGATGGGATGGCCAGAATGAGTTTCCATATCTCCACTTTTACAAAACTCAGTGAAATGTGAATGTGTGGGGAACACTAGGCCATTCATTCCCCCAATGCTCTGAAATCAAAGACACCTGGGTGTTCCCCCAAAATTCAACTTTTGGAATTTATAAATGTATTTAAAAAAAAACTAAAATGCATTTCTAAGTCGTCTTACCTAATAAACCTCCCTCAAGTGATTTTTCATTTGCATGTGAGCATTAGAGTGATTTTTCCATTTAGCGATCATGTATCACTTATTAGTATCCCTTGAATATTATAGTTTCAACAAGAAATACAATGGTAATGGATAAATCATGTTCGCTACAACTTGTCTGCCAATGCAAATATTTATTAACTTATTCCACGTTTCCATGACATCATTCATGTTTATGAATCTGATTCAAATCATAAATCATGTGTCATGCTTTTCATATCATATTTAAATATTTTCATCGTTAAGTTGTAACACTTAGCCCACAGGAGACTGGTCGAGCAGCAAGCAACAAGGTGATCGGGCTTATATTAACACAGAGACCCAGGTTTAAATTTTTAAAACCCCCAGAGTGGGTGCGGATGAGGCCAGGTTCAATTCCTGGGTGATTTTGACGGCATAGATGCACCCCCCATAGTGTAGCAGCTTAGCCAAAGACACTCTATAAGACATATTTCTCAAACCAAAAAAATAGGTTTTAACAGAAAAAAATTAGATATATTATTTATGATTTCATATCTTTATATCTTTATGTTTATACTTTTTAGGATTTCAGAGACAGGGTCCCCTGTGATAAGGATCAACATCCCCTATTTGGGGTGTGTCGCCTCACATCCCTTGGATTCACTTCCCTGCTCTCACATCCCCACCATCTCCTTAACTTGGTGGAACAATGTAAATGTGCATCATTTCTATTACCGAAAACCCCACATACATATTTGAGCCCCATGCTGTACACAATCCATAAAACTGTGTTGAGCTCCACCAACTACTGAAATATTAACATTTTAAACAAGTCTTGCATTAAACCTACCAATCTCTCACCATGTAACTATGTGTATGGCATTTTTTGATGCAACATTTCAGCCTAAACAATTCTGTAATTGATCTTGGCACTTCTAGAAGCTGACATGTTAACTAGTTTCTTATGTGGACCAGTTAACTGTGGCATATAAGCAAATTAGTTCTACGACTATTAATGGTTAGTTATGTACTGAGACTAGTTCAACCATGCCTTAATGTCAGATAAGGTCAAGGATTTAGCTACGTTGACCCTTAAATATGTGACTATGGTAAGCATTTGACCTTTGGCTGATTTGCATTAATTCCAAGAGCTTACAGTCAAAATGTCAGGAAAAACAAACAAGGATCTAATATGCAATTTAACACTAAGCTGCCACTACGACATCAAACCAAGATTATTATCCTTCATAAACTCTAAGAAAAGCAGAGAAAACTTTATTAATTAGACAAGCTTGAAAAACAATTTTATACTTATGTATCTTAGCCTACCAATGAAAATGTACAAAATGCTTACTTAAAAAGGAATTTCAGCTTCTCTGTCATGCAACAGCCAAAGCGCTCTGCAACTTCTCTAGACAGAGTGATTGGCATCCCACTGCCACTTACCAAGTCTGCAAAGCATTCAAACCTTTCACTTTTAAAAAGTAGGTGACATAGTAAAGAACAGGGAAACAATACCTTATATTACCTGCCAAACAATTATGTTTTATGTTCAAAGAAGAAAAAAAATCCTGAATTATTAATGCTGATAGTTGTAATTTGTTTAATAAAAAGTTTCAAATAGCTGAATTGGTTGTATTTATAATCATTAGCGAGCTTTTCTATCCACAAATTGCTATAATAGTAACCAATCTCAAGCACAATTCTTGAAATGAAACATGCAATGTGATGGCAATGTGGCAGACAGCTTGCAACCTAAGCATTCAACTATACTAACACCTTCAAGCCAAATCTTATCACAAAAGGAATAAAACATGAATTTTGTATGGAAATTTATGTGCGCTGGACCTTTGCATAGGAAAATATTCAAGAAATGACTCAATCCTTGCAAGCAAAATTAGCCATCAAAGGCATTTTTTTTGTAATTGAAGAACCGTTTAAGCAGCATGTGTTCAAGTAAAAACATTTTCCTCTGACCAACAATAGGGCTTTTTGTTTCATTGGTAAGGTTGAAAAAATTTAAGCCATCCACCAGGGTTCTGTCCTAACTGTGGTTTGAGCCATGCTCATGGAAATTCAAAAAGGTACAAGGATGGGTGCAAATCCCAAGCAAGACTTGGAGCATGCTTCTCGTAGCAAATTCAAACAAGAAAATGAACATTTTCCTATTCCTGGTAAATGTAATAAATGCCTACTACATCATAACAATCTTAATTTTGTGTTAACTTATCAACAGACTTTCAATGGGCAAAATGGCAAACCCTGCTCATTTTTTAAATAATTTGTAAGAAATAAATGAAACACAAAATACATTGGACAAGGGAATAAAGGTGACATTACCTTGTACAGACTTCATATTTTCATAGATACTGTTGCCATCATCCTGCCTCAAAGGTTTTATTCAATTTGTATTCTCCTGCATTGAGTCAACAGGCTTACAGGCAGTGAGAGTAATTGATTTCACTTCCCCTTGCAATTTGTTGCCAGGGCTGTCTAATTTTAACCAACAACTAGGAGACTTGCCATCAGTTTTCTTCGTAAACCTTTTTCTACGAGAATCTCCCTTCTGGGTAGTTACGGGTTTTCTCTTGCGTTTTCGTTCCACCGATTATTCTTCTTCGAAACTCTCATTTTATTCGCCCTCATTGTCATCGACACCAACCACATTCTTCACATTTTTAGCCCAATATTCATCAGAGTCGTCCTCCCCGATTGGTGACTGCTTCTGAGATTTCCATGATACCGACTCGTCCGTGTCCAAGTTTTCCTGCAAATTGCTCAGACGAACGGTCAAGAAAACTAACAGAGAACTGATTGTTTGAAAGGACGTTCAATAAACTGATTGAGGAAGATTCATAACGCCATTGAAGCAAAATTTCGAGGGAGATCCCGGCGAGGGTTGTCGAGATTGTGACTATCATGGCATAGCAACCTGATGACAAAACCCTAATATTACTCGGGCTAACTTCTTGTGGATGAATTTTGGCGAGAAGCACTGTTGGTCGATAAAAGATTAATTTTCTTATTTTCATAGAGAATGGTGTATTTGTATGGAGAAAAAAGTACTAAAATAATTATCTAAATTGATAATATAATATTGAAGGTTCATGATCTATATTCTTCTTTGGATGTAAGGTATCTCGTAAGAGAAGTTATGATAAGCTTTGTCATGTTTGAAAAAAAACATAATAACACAAAACTAGTAAATGTTTTTTATTGTTTCAAAAATAATTCAATATATAGTGTGACCTTTTACTTGTCTTAACTAATTTATTGATACCTTATCTATTGTTAATCAATTTAATTGTACTATATCTACTATATTTCAATTGTACTATATCTACTATATTTCAAATGGTATGTGAAGTGCTTTACAAACTATCCTACTAACCAAACATATATGTAAACCATGTATTAACATTGGAATTTGAGGAGGAGTTTGCTCATGAGAGGCCTTTCCACCAAACTTGGAGGTATGGGCCTCCTTTGTTGATTAGATCACGATGTTCCCCTTGTTATACTATTACCTCCTCCATTTCTCTCCACAACTTTGGCCCATAGAATCCATTGGAATGTAAAGGAGGAGAGTTCAAATGTGTCACTTCCCTTGCCAGTTTCCTTTATGCTTCCAACTACTCCACTGTCTCCAGTAGCCCTTTGGACTTCTCTTCTACTTCTTTAAGCCTAATGTTGTTATCTTTTCCTAAATGGGTGTCCTCTAATGTCTTGATTTCAAGCTTTCCAATTGGGAATCCACTTCCTCCATTCACTAGTTCCATGATTATTTTACATCGTCTTGGCCTCTCTCTCGATTCTTCCTCTATTTCTCTAATATCATTATTAATAGGCCATGACATCCTTGCATTCCTTTTGCATGTCGCTCACAATGACAAACCCCTCTTCACAAGTCTGAAACTTCACAAATATCATATCGATTATGGTGAATGTGGTTCTCCATATCATTGGCCCAAAACCAAGGATCCTCTATAATGATTGAAAATTCCTTTGAAATCCCCAACGCATCATCAAACCCAAGGTATCTGATGCAGATTGAGAAAGGGAAGGGTCCTCTACAATTAGTATTCAGCTAGCAACAAAGATGAACCCTAAACAACAAAGACAAAGTAAACAAAGCATCCGAGCAGCATTAGATATAACCAAGCTCTACAAATAAATATCCCCATGATACATCAAGTTGACACCTAAATTACTAAATTAATCCCACTTCCATTTTGGTGTCGCATCTCTGTTGCAAATAAATCAAATCCTTGAAGTGCGAGGTGAAGAGGTGCCATGGTTGATGTGAATCTTAAAGGGCTCGACTCCACAATTCTCTACGGTCTCCACTTGTCTTGAATTCAATTATGCATTTCAACCTTCGATAAAATATTATGACTCGTGGGAGGTGACTAAAGATTAGTCCCCCCCCCCCACCTTTTCTTTGATTTTTATTTTTCCAAATGGGGTGCAAGATTCACCTACAAATTTTCCATGGTATTTTTTTTTTCAAAACGTAATAGTAAGATATTGTTTCAAAGCATTTTTCCAATAATTACGTTCATTGGACTAGTCTAAGGAGAGTAGGATCTTTAAAACTTGAGTTGTGAAACAAGTGGTTAATAATTATGGTTGAATCTCCTATAAATATATGAGTGTGTGTAGGAAATGAACCTAAGCGTCGGATATGCGACGACGCTTTCCATGTTAAATCATTAACCAATTAAAGGCGCCGTCGCTTAAGCGACGCTTACTAACGCACCGTCGCTTAACCGATGGGTATGAGAATAGCCATCACATCACCGACGCTTGTGGCCACATTTACAAAAAAAAAATGTATCCTTGTGACTTTTGGTAAGTTTAAAAAGAGAAATCCATGCGCCGTTGGATTTTTTTCGTCGAATTTTGGATCGAAATGTAGTAGTGTGTGTATAGGCATGTTTTATGTGGGAACGCTAGCCACACCTTCACGATTGAGCAATATACGAATTTGACCCCTATGTGCAGAAATTGGACATTCACTTACTGAGCAAAACCCTAGTTTCCAAAATTGACCAAAAAAATGGTCTCTTATCCATGGAACCAGATTAGAGGGCCTCCCTAGCACTATCCCGATGTCCTGAATCCAATGGAGCTAACGGTTCACCAATCTGAGCAATGACCATCATTGTATCGCACATTGAATCCCACCTCCTACAGGCTTTCAGGGACACCTATTGAATCCCTATCTGGGAGAAACAAATTATCGGAGTGAAGGAGATAATTATTGTATTCAAGGAGATGTCCTTATAGGATCAACTTTGAGATTCAAGGAAAATGCAATAGACATATCCTAGATAGAGTGGTAGATAATGGTATTGGGCTATAGGGCATGAGTCATGTAAGTATCAATATAATACAACAAATCCATTGTATAAGTCTATTGAATTTATCAATATATCAAGCACTTAATGTATCAAACTACAAATAATCAATGAGACCATGAAATCAAAATATCTGACTACAACATACCTGACTACCTACCTGTGGTCATTCGACTAGACCATCGGGATCACCTCTAATAGAAATGGTATCCATTAACCTCTCATGCTCGGAGTAAGGAAACAAGTATCGTGACTTTGATGAGTTTGTGTTTGGCATTGTTTGCAACTGGAGGTTTGTGCCAATAACTAAGTTTGTATAATGGTATACAATTTGACCTGGTCTATAATATTCAAATACATAACCTTTTTTCTTTCGTGGGTGGGAAACCTGTGTCAAATATTCCCCTTTGATAACCATCGACCCAATTGGAAAATCATTGCCCTCGGAGTCGCTTAATGAGACAATGAGGGTTTGCTTCCCATAATAGCAACACGCGAGCCAGTAGTCAGTGTGCCAGTCATTGTCTCTTAGGGAAACCACTGCGTATATGTGCCTTGCATAAAATAAAGTGCAGACCTAGGAGTTAGCTAACTAAACACAACTAGTTGTCAAACATTTCAAAGTGATCAACATAATAGTCGAACCTGGTTGTATGAGATCTGAAATGTGGTCATAGTCATGTGAAATACTCGACTGCCCCTCCTCCAACTAGGATAATTCTAAAGTTATTTGTCGACCAATGGGGAGTGATACACAATCCCAACTGTCAACCCAATCTGTGGATTCACAATTGTCCCATGTGACTACTGCTACATGGATAACAAAAACAAGAGAGTTTTCTTGTCCACATTTCAACTATAGCATTGTATGACGTCCTAACTGAATGGAATGCATGAGTTCCTTGGACGGTCTTGCACTCATATAGGTGTGATCAATCTACATCAACCACCTCCCAAAAATATCTATGTACATGTGCTTTTTGAGATGATTGGTCTTCTTGCCTTCTAGCTCCTTGCCCCATCACTAAAGAACACCACGCAACAATGGTCTTTGCATCTCGGATGAGCGAAATAGTTGTGAATTCCATCTCTTTCCTATGTAATGCAGTCTTAATGCATGCACCTGCTCCATCATGTTCCCCTTTTCCATGTCCGGTCTCAAAATAGTTCCAAATATGTGGCACCTTGTGCCTCTTGTGGAGAATACACAACCATTGGAAGACACAGGAATTTTTGAATTGCCCCGCACAACCATGAGACCAAATCCAATGTTGTTCCATTTCTATATTGTTATCCTCCAAGTGTTTGTAGAAAAATTGAAAGCTGTGTTGTACAAAAGCCAGGTCATGACACTTGCCATCACTTATGTAAAAGTGATACTCCTTCAATATAACCCTGTTCTCTTCAATACTATCTGCCCCATGTCTATAGGTGATATGGACCATTATGATGGCATGATATGAGTGATAATATTGACTCTGAATCTCGTTTTGTGGTTGAAGAGTGTAGTTTTCCGCAAAATTGACCATTGATAATATAGTTCCAATAGGAAATGTATCCCTGCATGCTCTAAACTGATCATCTTGCCAATGAGCCACATGTACATGCTTTACATACTGTTGTGTCTTTTCAAAGAATTCCTCCACGAAGTTGCATACCAGTACCTGGTAGATCAACAATAAAGATGTACAGATCAATAGGTTGTTACATATATGAAGTAGCAATAGATATCAATAAGACAAAATACTATTCAAGAACTCGTTGCTACCCTGAGAGGTGACCAATTGTATTTTTTTCCTTTCATTCCCTCCACCGATATCATACGTGACATATTTGAATGACTGCAAGTTCACTTCATGTCGCCCAAGTTCATGCTCATTGGTGACATGTATGCATTTGTCCAAAAATGCCATTCCACCACACCCTGGGCATGTCCCATCTATGCAAGGGCTTTGATAAAATGTGCAACCTTCTGTCCTTCTCAGCAAGATGCTATGGATAAACTCTCTAGACGATGTCGGTGGCAATGTAGTTGAGCATTCCTGCACAAGAGTGTTATGCAAAACACGCAATATATGTATATATGTGTCATAATAATAAGCATACTCAATGTGATATCGACAAAAACATGTGTTACGAGTTGTGTTTATTTTAACATACCATGGTTTGCATTTATCGAAGGATCTTTGGCCCAAGTTAAGTTCATTATGTTCATGCCTAAACCTCTCATATAATTCTATTTGTGTCATGTCAAGAAAATGTTTAATGTGGGGCTCACGATCCCTTGAACCCATTCTCAATTTTAGTACATATTTTTGGTTGGATGAAGGTCTACTATTGTCACACCAAAAATCTTGCACCAGTCCCTTTACTGCATCAATGAGCTTCATATCGGAGTGTGGAAACCTGCCAACGAAGGACTAGACATCTATTTCACCAGAGTCAAGTTGTTCTCTTCTAGAACAATACCTACAGAGTGCTTTGATACCCAATCCTACAAGTTTGGATGTGGGCTTAAGAAGGCGAAGGGCCCTGGTGCTTTTGTTCATGATTGATTGTGACAACACATGGCAAGTTGCATTGCGATCCTTTGAATGAGATTTCTTTCCAATATTACAAAATGCATCTACCAAACTTTTGACAACATAAGAACTTGGTTCAGAACTGTTTATCATCTTTATCCTTAAGTTTTTCCTAACAACAGTCATAGACCTAGATTTTAACAATGATATAAATAATCTACATTTATCTTCATCACATTTAGAATCAAAATAGTTGACAAGTATACGTTGAGCATGATATGCAATACTGCGTTTAGACAGCGTACCTTCAAGCCAACCAATGACAATTTCATCAATTTGTATATGTTTTGGAGTTCTTCGGCGTGAAGTTGCTAATGGAGGTAGGGAGGTTGGAATTGCACCCTTCCAGATCACCCGATCGATCTGGCATTTGAACATGAGCTTCATGTCCTTCCATGTCTTCCTGACGGTCAGACGGTGGCAATTGTAAATCCTCTTGAGTGGTTTGAACAACATTGTCTTCTTCAAGCATACATTTGACATTCAATGTCTCTCTAAATTCATCACTTGTATACCCACATTCAATTAAATCTGCAAAGGTTTCATGTGGCATTGATGTGCACCTACATTTTACTCCTTGATTAGTGCCATGTAGTGCTCGTTCTTCTACTGATATGGTGACTGAAGACCCCTCGAGCGAATGCTTTTGTCTTTTTTGATTTGGATTGGTAGGAAGAACCGTGGCATCCCCAACAACCAGAATTGGTTGAGTGTCCATAGAGAACCTTCGATTGGTCATGTCATTTCTTTTCTTCTCTCTAATTTCTTCAAGGATTTCATTGGGTATCCGCTTCCTTGCTGGTTTTCTTGCTCGATTGCGTGAGTTTCCCATGACCACAATGATCAATGATATATATGGTTTCCTTTGCTAGCTCCTCAATGGGAAACTACCCAGGTTTGGTTTCTTTCTTTCTCAATTGTGTCTATATACTCAAGATAGGGGGAAGATGATCTGGATTTATGCTTGAACGAAATGAAAGAACATATACAGAATCATAATAACAGACATTTTGCAAAGATAACAAAGATACCGTAAACACATATTCTATTAAATGGCGGAAATAGAACAGACTGTAATACAATTGCTAGAATGGTGGTAGCTATCTCTGAGAAGAGATGTGGCTGCTACGCTCATTCGTGCCAAGATTCATACAAAATGAGGCCAAAGGGGCCTATTTATAATAAGAATGAGGTGAGAACCCCAAAAGTCCAAAATGTAACCCTAGAAGATGAACCGTCATAAAGTTTGCGGCCCCAAGGTGGTAAGTTGAACAGTCAACTTCCCGAGGTCATAACTTTTGTATACGATCTTCCATTTGGGCGTTCGATAGCTCGTTGGAAAGGTCTATCTAAGCTTTACAACTTTTGCTTGACCAAATGCATTTCAATGGCAACCATTTGGCCTTGAATCTCCAAAAAACGTCGTTTAAGGCCTCAAAACGGCCTCGGAAGTTTAGGACTCGAAAAATTGCCGAAAAATAACTAGGAAACTGCCACAATGGACAATTGTTTTGAGCCAGTGGAATAGGTGGGTGGCCACCGATCTCCATCTGGATCAATCCTCCCTCCTTAGGAAGCAATGGTCTCCATTGTGTCGAATCTCGTATCATATCTCGAACTGTGTGTTGAGTTGATCTCCTCCTGGTGCGACATTTGCTTAAGTGAAGAGGCTTCCTTTCTTTGGCATCTCGAGAGGGCTGTAATTGTTGTCTAGATGATTTGTTTCTAGATGAGCACCTTGAATGCGTGGCCTTGCATTGTAGAGGTACTCGGATAGATGAGGAAACAATGGCTCTGTCTTCTTCTTGTGTCTGATGAGCAGAGACACCCTGTGCAGAGGGTGTGGAGGTCTCTGTGATCTTATGTTATCCTTCAAACGCAATTGTGAAGAGGAATAATTTTCTTTTGTCTGATGAGTTTTGCTCACAATAAGTACCCCACCAATTTTGGACATGGGGGACTGCCTTAAGGAGCACAAAGGTGATCTTTTCTCTGTCAGAAAAATTGTGGACAGAGAAATACCCTTCTAGAACATTCAACCAATTATCTAGGGCATCTGCAACAATATTGCCTTCAAATAATGGAATATCAAAGTTAACTTGTACCTTAAAGGGATTTGCATCCCCAAACCGGCTGCTCATAGAAGATGCACTTGTCATTGCCGGTATTCGCTGAAGGATTTGGGTGAAACTATCCATCATCTCGTTCCTCTATCGCTCGAGGGCTTCCTCGAGCATTGACTTGATAGGATCTCCTGCTCTGTCGTCTCTCTTTTCTTCCGCCATGGGAGGTCGTTAGGGATGGCGAGAATGATCAAGTGAAACTAGTTCGAGACCAAACTCTCTGTACTCGGACCTCGTCGGCGACATGTGTCGAGGAACAATCAAAGAGTAGATTGCTCTAATACCAC
>LPNX010135633.1:33237-38237 GCA_001517045.1 Pseudotsuga menziesii | reverse complement strand
GTTAGTATGAGTTAGGGGGAAGAGGGGAGTCAGGGGGGACATAAAATAATAAAAGTATTGGTATACTTGATAAAACAAGCACTCATTGTAGTATTTAAAAACACGCTCCCATATTTATTAACTAAAACGCGCCCCCGTTTTTATTAGCTAAAACGCGCTCCCATTTTTCTTATCTAAAATGCGCTTCTGTTTTTCTTTAATAAATCGCGCTCGTGTTTTGTTTAAATTCAAAAATATATTCCCTCCAAATGATAAGGCTGAGCCTCCACCCATGCTTTCATGGAATTCTTATGCCTATGTGTCTGCTTCGTACTTTGCTTTAGATTCAACATGCATATGCCTTGGAGTATGGTAAACCATGGCTAATTCAACATTATATCCAAATTTTCAATGTGCTTGTGTTTAGCGGTTCGTCTGATTATGTTGCACACCTCCATTTTTTATGAGATTTTAGAAACAGATATGGTTTTTTTTGCAGATTCTAAATATGTAAATTTTAACAAGAATACATAATTTTTTCTATTTTTTCTTATTTATCTTTTGTCATCACTCCTCAACTCAAAAAACAAACTCTTAGTGTTTCGTCCATATCTCTTTCGTTTCTCAACTATTTAAAAAATAAATTGTATGGTGCACTAAAGAACACCAACCTCTACATGCTAGAAAAAACCCATTTCCAAATAATTGCATTAAGACATTCAAACGCTCCACCCACAATTGACGTACCATTTTCGAGGTTTGATCTCTTAGATAATTAAAAATAAATAAACAAATATTATTTTAATTATTGGAAAAATAGCCGTGCACTAGTACTATATGTTCTCTATATGTATACCGGTTTTCGTAAGTTTATTCCATCATTTAGACACCCAGACGCTGCACCCACAAAAACATATACCTTATAATTTGTCCCAAAAATAAAAAGTGCCCCTTAAAAAATATCTAAATTTAGATGCTTAACAACATTTTCTAGAAAAAAATTATATATTTGGAAAGGTCATTCAATTTCCTACATTTCTTGTTTTTAACTCATCGCAAGATTCATTGTGTAAGTGTCTCAAAATAGCCATGCAAGTTGATGGATGTCTGTTTTTTCAGTTTTGTATTGCATCTAACGTGCCAAAAGAGACCCTCAACTTTGTGCACTCACCCTAGAGTTAATGACCTCTTTATAGTATCTTAATTTTCTTTTAACCTCTAAATCTTTCTTGCACCACATTTTTTCTTTAAACTTAGATGTAATAATATTTTTTACATTATTGATATTATGCAAAGTGTCAAATGTTTTGTCAATACCACAATAGTTTAACCTAGACATGGTATCTTTACACCATCCCCACTTGAGGGGCAGGTGGTCTTGACTTGATTTTAAAGCAATTTTAGGAATCTTCTCATATCCCATGTTATTTATCATACCTACTCATAGCAATGCTCTAGATGGGAGAAATACCTACTTATATGAGGAGAATAGGATAAGTTGTATTGCTTTTAATTTTGAGGTTATAAGTTATAAAATGCTTTTGGATTTGCTCAATCTTTCTCCAAGATTCTCTAGAAATGCTGCAACCCCATACTTCCCAATTATATATATATATCATGGGAAACTCGTCTCATTTATATGATGGTATCCAAGGTAAGCTGTTAGATTGAAGTGAGGACAAGGAAAATTTTAAGGATCCATAATTTTCTTGATTTTCCTAAAATGTATAAAATGTTGCTAATCTTACTAATTCTTAAAATTCCAAACATAAAGTGTTTGGCTATTTAAAAAGAAATTCAAATTTATAAGAGTTTTATAGACTTTTTGGACAATTTTGACTATTTTTAAAGTAAAATAATTTTATCACTTAGAATTTTGGTAAATCCTTCTAGAAAAAAAATTGGAATTTAATGCATATTTTTTTCTTTAGTGAGGAGGCAACCCTAACTCAACAATGACATTTAGTGTGGTCCTCGCATAGCTACCCAATCTAGCAGGTGACTTTATATAATAATAATAAAAGACTTTATTATTATTTTTATTATAATATTGAATGTGACGTTCAAAATATTATAAAGTATTCATAATAAAAAAATATAAATTACTTTATTTTATAAATTTAAATTTTATTAAATAAAAAATAATAATATCATTAACTATATTAAATTATTTATATTTTAATTATATATATATCCAATATTATAGAGTTAAAAATAATAATAATATAAATCTAAATTTATTGTCTAAATTTTATTTTAAGTATATATTTCAAGAATTGATTAATGATAAATTCGTCCCATTTAACAATTTCCATGGATTATATTCTTAAAAAGATAATTGTTTTAATATAATAATGTCCATAGCTAGTAAACTTTCAAAAGTATTGAATTTTATATTTCAACTATTGATTAATGTAATGTTGTTTTTCAAAAAATAAATGGTCAAAGGTATTTCAACTATTGATTAATGTAATGTTGTTTAAAAAAAATGGTCAAAGCTATTAATTTTATGGATTATATTTTTGAAATTTAAATTAGTTTTAAGTTTTCTTTTTGATAGTCATATGTTTTAAAATAAGCATGGATTTATCTAAAGGGGATGTACCAAGTATCGAGAATGATCAAATTTTTCAAAATGCAAATCTTTTTTAAAGTGGAAATGTTGAGGAAATGTGTAATCCAATCTTTATGATTTTAGTTTATCTAATTTATGTTGTTTTATATATATACAATTTTAAATAATTTTAATTTAATTCAAGTCTATATTTTATTTTTAATAACATTTTTTTTTTAAATTTTTTTTATCTTATCTTAGTAGAAGTCCAAAAAGGAAGACCACTTTCACCACCTATGCACGTATCTCCAGTAAAGGGTTTCATGTAGAGTAGCCAAGAGCCACCGCAAGCCCACTTGGTGAGAGGGAGCTCATCCTGACCACCAGCTCATAAGAAATGAACTATATCTTATTTTTTTTACGTCAGCCGACAAAATATCTAAAAAGTCTCCACAGCTACGACAGATATTGAACAACATGTGCCCTCCAAATCGCCTCCACCCAAGATTGAATCTTCCCACTCTAAGCACCCTGAATCATCAAGATGGGCAGATCAAGTGGAAGAACAAGACTCACTCCCCTCTTCTCTTCTCTAAGCAACTCCTCACATTGAAGAACAAAACAAGGACTGGATACCTGCAACAAAAAAGAAAAAGATTTCTCAAGCCAGACCGGTTGTGATGACACGAATCCCAACTGAAACTTTAAAATAACACTCTTAGTTTGAGGTTTTCACCGGTTTAGACCAAATAGATTATTTTTTTAATGTATCTGTACCAATAATTATACCACTCTTTCTAACATAACCATTCTTGTTATAAAAAAAAAACTATAATTATTTCAAAAAGTAATCAACAATTGTATAACAAAACTATACATCATTTATAACAATACAGTTAATTCTGTACTAAATAACTATAACAAAACTATAAATTATTTATAAAACTCATCAACAATTATATAACAATGTTCACTTCATGTCTCCCAAGTTCATGCTCATCGGTGACATGTACGCATTTGTCCAAAAATTCCATTCCACCACACGTTGGGCATGCTTCACAAGAGTGTTATGCAAAACATGCAATATATGTATATATGTGTCATAATAATAAGCGTCCTCAATGTGATATCGACAAAAGCATGTGTTACGAGTTGTGTTTATTTTAACATACCATGGTTTGCATTTCTCGAAGGATCTTTGGCCCAAGTTAAGTTCATTATGTTCATGCCTAAACCTCTCATATAATTCTGTTTGTGTCATGTCAGGAAAATGTTTAATGTGGGGGTCACGATCCCTTGAACCCATTCTCAATTTTAGTACATCTTTTTGGTTGGATGAAGGTCTACTATTGTCACGCCAAAACTCTTGCACCAGTCCCTTTACCGCATCAAGGAGCTTCATATCAGAGCGTGGCAACCTGCCAACAAAGGACCAGACATCTGTTTCACCAGAGTCAAGTTGTTCTCTTCTAGAACAATACCTATGGAGTGCTTTGATATCCAATCCTACAAGTTTGGATGTAGGCTTGAGAAGGCGAAGGGCCCTGGTGATTTTGTTCATGATTGATTGTGACAACAAACGGAGAGTTGCATTGCGATCCTTTGAACAAGATTTCTTTCCAATATTACTAAATGCATCTACCAAACTTCTCACAACATAAGAACATGGTTTAGAACTGTTTATCATCTTTATCCTTAGGTTTTTCCTAACAGCAGTCATAGACCTAGATTTTAACGACGATATAAATAATCTACATTTATCTCCATCACATTTCGAATCAAAATAGTTGACAAGTATATGTTGAGCTTGATATGCAATACTGCGTTTAGACAGCGTACCTTCAAGCGAACCAATGAAACTTTCATCGATTTGTATACGTTTTGGAGTTCTTTGGTGTGAAGTTGCTAATGGAGGTAGGGAGGTTGGAATTGCACCCTTCCATGTCACCCAGTCAGTCTGGTGTTTGAACATGAGCTTCATGTACTTCTGTGTCTTCCTGACGGTCGGACGGTGGCAATTGTAAATCCTCTTGAGTTGTCTGAGCAACATTGTCTTCTTCGAGCATGCCTTCGGCATTCAATGTCTCTCTAACTTCGTCACTTGTATATCCACATTCAATTAAATCTGCAAAGGTTTCAGGTGGCCTTGATGTGCACCTATGTTTTACTCCTTGATCAGTGCCATGCAGTGCTTATTCTTCTACTGATATGGTGACTGAAGACCCCTCGAGCGAATGCTTTCGTCTTTCTTGATGTGGATTGGTAGGAAGAACTGTGGCATCCTCAACAACTGGAATTGGTTGAGTGTCCATAGAGTGTCTTCGATTGGTCATGTCATTTCTTTTCTTCTCTCTAATTTCTTTAAGGATTTCATTGGGTATCCGCTTCCTTGTTGATTTTCTTGCTCGATTGCGTGATTTTCCCATGACCACAATGATCAATGATATATATGGTTTCCTTTGCTAGC